>VKOC01000010.1:4263179-4353732 GCA_009364415.1 Spea multiplicata
CGGCTCCCAGCCTAGCACATTCTCAGTGACAGAAAGGGTGTTGTCTCCGTTCGTAAAAATACTTTTGGGGCCAAACTGTAATTAGAGATGGGAGGGTATAGGACAATTTCTTTCGGATTGAAAATGTTGGAAAATTCAAGAGATTGGTCAAAAATTCCAGTTATCTGTTCTGCTTTGAACAAGGAGCAAGTTCCATAATCATAGATTTCTGGCAAAAAGGCACTCAACAAAAAAGGTTACCATAGAAATGACACACATTATGACTGTAACTTTGTATCAGTGGAACATTACAACACTGCTGTGGTTACTTCCAGTACGTCAGTGAGGGCCCAACGTGAAAAAAACATGATCAGAATGCGCTTACAGACACAGATCAGGAATGTAGTTCTTTCTTGGCATGGCACCACTTACAAAAGGGGAGGATGGCGCCCAAAGTGAAGGAATTTTACCAGTACCTGGAGCAGTACCCAATCCCATGTGCTCTTTAAGAAAAATTGGAGATATATCTAAGCCAATGTGGATAGGAATTTGGCTTAAACTCCTGATGAGCAAGGGTTCCCTCTGGGATCTATATCAGAACCTTACTGAACAGTTTTGAAGGCACTGCCATGGAAATTTGTAAGGGTGTTTAAAGGTATATAGGCTGATAAGTCAGCAGGCCAGCTCACCCAGAAATATGGATCCCAACACTTTAAATTTATGTTCTCTGTGCCTGAAAGCTTTATGATGATTTATTGATACATTTAGGTCCCTTCAGTCTATAAGCCATGGATTGCTCTGTGTGCTTCGTACGAACTTGGCCATTAACTGTTCAGTTTAAGTTCCAGACTGTGGCCTTGTCTGTACACCGGTGACATCACTGCCAAAATACAGGTAGTACTGTACTCCAGAGCCTTCCAAAACACCATTAAACAGTCATTGCCTTATTATGAACACAGTCCTTGGCTTCAGGTTAGTAATTCAATTGGGATATTTCCTGGAATGAAAAAACTGCTACAGAATGGAAACACGGCCATCATGTGCTGAGCAGTTCAATACTTTAGTAAGACTGGTACTCACAAACCATTCAAACACTGGCTTTTTACAAATTATGCATCAAATCCAAATACTACACTTGCCACTGTGTCTGTAAACAGAAGCGACTGCAAACATTGTGCTTTTCAGGACACTTTATGTCCAGGTTACAAAGGAAAGCAGAGAATATTAGGATCCCATCTTCAGTTTACAAAGTTTTTACAGAATATCAGACCGATGTAGAAGGGATTCTGTGATTCCGTGAAATGCAGTCTGTGGATTGTAATGGGCTTGTGCATTAACAAGACTTTTGGCTTGGTGACTTTAGCAGTCACATTGACAGCCGCTGTGCTCTGTGTGCTTCACTTACCTGTCCTGCAGAGATGCTGCGGTCAGCCATTCCTCTTCGGTTAGCGGAGGTTACTCCTTTTGGTAACATTTAAACCTAACTGCTGCCCTCAGGCTGGTCGAAGACTTCTTTAACCCTTCATCCTGCCATCTGACTGTATTTTGCACACACTTTGTGCAATGAGAATGATGATATTACACTCATCGTAGATGTTCAACACCTGATAATCTCTACTCTATAGAACACGGTATATTTTTGGAACAAGCTTTCATTTGAAAACTGAACCCTCTGGACTTGTCTTTTTTTCTGCCACATGATGTAACAATATAATAAATCTTTTTGCGAAGCAAATCACAGTGAACAAAATACCGCTGTTTATTGGCAGGATTTTAAAGGGACATCCTACAGTAAACAATTCATCTGTGCACCAAAAGCATGTCACTAGTAATTCTTATCAACACTGCAGCAAGCAGGGCGCATATGGAATTAACTATACACAGGTTCAGCATATTCCCTGAGTCAGAACAGTAATCAAGAGAAGCTTTAGTTATTTAGGACAATAACATATACCCGAATTGTAATTACAACTACATGAAAAGAATTTTGTCAATTCTGCCGTGTAGACTAATTGAGTTTCAGACTCCATTGTAATTAAGAAATTAAAAAAATCTTGCTCTAATTATTTCAAAGCATTTTTTGCTCTCCTCTGTCTCCCGTAAATAGAAGAAAGGATTGAGAGATTATAACTGGGCAGAGGTTTACATCCCCAGGCAGTGAGATACAAAAGCAAACCCCTTAACTGCTGATTGTAACAATATCCTCACGTGAAGCTTGCCAAAATCGCACAATTCGTTTTTTTTCTTTTATCTTTAACAGTCCCATGTAATATATTTGTTCCTCCCCGTACAGATTACTGTGGTTTCGTTTGAGCTCATAAGGTATGACACACTGGAATAATGATGCACACAGATCTATTCCAAATGATGGTGTAGAAAGTTCTGATTTAACTGTATCAAGTCTAAGAAATTGGGATGAGTAAGAAAACGGGCAGTGAGCTTAGAAGGTGGAGTGGGGCATTTAGGAACACATGACATATGGAACAGCCTTCCAGGGGATATGGCGAGTTCGGAAACAGCAGGAGAAATTACTGGAATCGCCAGAATGTTGTCCTAACCAGCAAAATGAGGAAATGAAGATGAGATATGGAAGGTCAGAACCCCCTCCACTGAGGCAGCAAGTTCATACTGGGTAAAAGTCTTCTTATATGAATATAAGAGTGCATCGGATGTGGCCACATTGCAGCGTTTACCCAACAGGCTTTCCCCTGATCAGAGTCCATTTGAAGACACGAATGGTCTTGGTTGTTTTGATTTAAAAATCCAACCTTCATCATGCTCCCCACTGCAGAACGTCCGGACCGCCTTGACGAGATTCTTGGTTTAACTGGGCTTTGTAATATTTTTGTGAAATTGTCTTAAATGTATCTATTCTCCACAACAAGTATTTCGGCAAATGCTGACCTAGAGTTTGTGGAGATTTTGCAGATTCTGCGATGAATCGATGCACACATGAAACCTATTGTGTCAATGCAAATACATGGTGTACACCAAGCTGACTGACAATATATTCAGCAGCGGCAAAAGACTTCCCATAGAACACAGGCTTGTTTGACCATTTTCCCCTCGGTTTTTATATTTAGATTTTTTGTTTAAAGAGACGCAAAGCCTTTGCTTTCCCCAACTCAGATGTCTAATTTGTACAATAGAAACCAAATGCCAGGAGAGATGTCGGTATTCATATCCCCTGCAGCCTGAATTTATCAAACACCAAGCAAAAAAAACCTCTCCAATTTCCTTTTTTCCTGTGGGGCTGGTTTATCTGTCACGGCTCACTGATTAATCAACCATTTCACAAGAAAAGGCTTACTATCTACTTTTTGCTTCTCAATTTAATTTAACAAGAATTCTAAATAAAGAAAAGTTAACTCATGAAAGAGAATGTTAATTCTTTCATGTGCACGCAGCAATTGTTGACCCAACAAAAGATATTGCATTTTATCTTGTTTTGCTCCAAGACGCCTCCATCTATTGTTCTTACGCTTTTATTCCTTGGATTTAGCTTAATACAGACATGTATATTTAAGGCGGATAACAGTCGGTTTCTCTAATCTGCAATCTCCCTAGAACCTAACATTTTGTGGAAGAACCTCGTTGATGTCTAATATATTTTTGCATCCCTAAAAGGTGTCCGACTCAAATGCTTTTGCCAAGAAGACAATGCTTTCCGTTCTCCATCTTAAAAGAACCCAACCATTTAGATCTAGCACCTCTTGAAAAATAACTACACGTGAAACTCCTAAATCGGCACGTAAACACTAAAAACTCACCATACGGAAAGGGTTAAATTACCTCAAAATTCCGATCGTATTTGTAGCTCTTCTTTATAGAGCGAGCACCTGAAGAGTAGTATATGTTAAGATATTCAAGTAGGGAAAAAAATCCTTGGCAGGGGTAAAGGTACATAATTTAAGTTAACATACGTGCCAACAATTTAGTGTTTTATATACTTATTTACACTGTTGTTTATTGAAAAATCAGTACTTACGCTGCCAACCGCAGCAACACATGTTCTGTTTGCTAACTTTTGAAACACAGAGTACCTTCATTAAAAGACACACGCTCGGCACTGGGGAACATGGAAAATCTCTTTACACATCATGCAGAATGTGTTAGCTATGCCTGGGCCGAAGACTGGCCAGCGCAGCTCATACGGTCTCCAGGGTACGGCTTCCTGTCTAACCTAATGTCCTGTATGAACAGAAATAATTATCTGTGTGCCACACGTACTTTCAAATGGATTTATGTTTTCCGAGGTTTATGTTGTCGACCATATTCCAGGTTAATAAATGGATAGACAGAGGCAATTCCTCGAGATTCTAAGCTTCCAGCTAAATAGATTTCTTGTCTCTAACATATATATTCATAAAACTGTATTTATAAGGAACTTTCTAGAAAATACTTTGTGTTAAGCACATAGCAGATCATTGGCTTTAATGTCATAATACTGAAGAATGGCCTCACATCCACTTAAAACAAACTTTTAGAAATAGCATCTATTAGATAAAGGAATTGATTGCTGTGGCAGATATGGCGTCTGTACCTTTGCATTGCAACAAACTGAACATTGATTTCCAGCATAAGCCAAGTGCCTCGTTCATGACTTTTTTCCCGGTATATATTTATATGCTTTGTTGGCTCTTCGCAAAGTATAACATAAATACTGTATAAATACAGCATATTCTCTGAGCAAACATCCTACCCAAAGACATCTATTGTACTTGGGCATTATTCACTTTAATCCTATTTTTGTGAATGCCTCGGGAATGACTTGTTTGCTGAAGTCTGCTTTACAATCTGAATGAACTTGCCTCTTTTTCTTTCCAGTTGAATGGAGCTGCTCCTCGGATTTCTCCTCCAGAGCTGGGGAACTAATCTTGGATAACCTACAGTCTTTGAGATTTACCATCACAGGCCTTACTATGGTAAGTGCAAAATTATTTCATATAATCTCTCGCAAAAATAAGTCCTCTTGGCTGAGGGCTAGCCGGTCATTTAATAAATATCATTTGTCTGCTGTCTATGAAATGAAAGCTACAGAGTACATAGGGGGTCGAGAGAGACTGGCCCTCATCATAGCTGCCTCCTCAGCGGATCCCTCTGCATAATCTTCTCCAGGACAAAAGACATCACAGACCCCTCACAGAAAAGACCCTTAAGTGATACTTAAAACAGCAAATGAAATGTATACTTTAGTCATTTGCATATTTATAGAGGTTTAGATGTAACAGGAGAAAGTTTTCTTTCACGGAGAAGGCAGCAGATAGGTAGAACAACCTCCGAGCAGTGGTAGAGCTTATCCTGTGAGGGAAATTAAACAGGCATGGGATCAGCTTTCGGCTAAGACCAAACCAAGTAAGTGTGAGATCCTACAGCAGTTAGAAAAAGCAGGCAAACTATATAAGCCAAATGACTCTTATTTGCCATAAATTAACTGTTTCTGTGACCCGTTTCTAATCAAGTTTAATGGTTTTGATTCTTACTCAACTAAACTGGTAACGAGAAAACAGCAAACATATTTTCCTCACCCAGAACACTTCGCACTGGACTCGAGATGCCCGATGACAACCTAACGAGATGACGTTGATGGCATTACCCACTGCTCTGTCACTAACAGATGTTTTAATGCCAACAGATTAGCTTCAAACACAGCGGTAGAATTACATGGCTGCTTAATCAACCAGCAATCCCGACTTCCTAGTGATTGATAAACTAAGTTCTGCTCTACGGCTTTTCAAACTGTGTGGCATCCGCTGTCAAACTTAACGTCCTCTATGTTTGCAAAGTCTGCCCTGGGACTGGCTTATAGTAATGGCTAAATGTTGCATGACCAAATGTTTAATCTCAGTGCTTTGTGTTACACGTGTATTTTGTCTGATTTAACCCTTATCGTTTCAAGGAAGGTGAAGGGCTTGATACATTACATGCGGTCTGACAAAAAGATGAACTGGTGCATGGATACAGAGCATATGCTTTATAATCACCCCAGTCAACTCCGTGCCAACTGCTAAAAAAAACCCACTAAAAGGCCACAAGCTTCAGGGTTAATTGCATCTCTTTGTATAAACTGTCTGTAGATCAGTGGCAAGTGGAACTTCTGTATTCCCCCTAAGCGCAGGATAGTATCAGGGAACCTGTGCACTGCAAGATTACTAAACATCCTGATGAGTAGGACCTTCTTGTAAAGCGGTAACAGATGTGATTTACGATCTGGGTAGTTATTGGGAAGTGACTTGCTCTCCTAACCTTTTCTCCTGTTTGGTTGGTTGGCAGGGGCAGCTGTATTATGTTCGGGTCTCCGCTTGCAACATGAAAGGATGGGGGCCTGCTGAAATCTCCAACCCTGCTTGCGCGTCTCCTTCCAGTAAGTTAAATAATTTCCACGGAAACAAACTGGCTTAGCAGTCGGAGGAGTAACGTATCTAACTCACTGTATTCCAATAGGAGAGCATGCCTGTCCAGAGTAACGATGAAGAACGGTACACTTGTATTTGGAGCTATGGAAGCTATTTTTATTACTTAGACTTCAGGCCGGCTTACAGAAGATGAGGGGAAGACCATATATAAAAATAAGCACACTACGTAGATTTGGGTGAAAATTACTAGCTCACATATATTAATTGGGCAAGGAGGCAGATCTAATGCAGTACCCCATCTAACCAGTAGGTGGAAGAAATGAACCCTATGAATGTAGCTTTGTCTAGGGCACAGCTTGCCCATTCATAGTGGTGAGAGCCTCCCTGTGCCCAGGCTCCGTATTCTGCTATCGCAGAGGATTTTAAAACAAAATATACTTTAACATAGTTCTCTAGAAAATGCCTCTTGAGCTACAGTCATGGCATAGAAGTGGCAGGATGCACAGTGGGTTTAGCCAATCCAAAATTTATATTACATTAACTGGCTTTATTACTTCTTAAAACGAAATGTCCAAAAAAGCCACTGAATTTATTATCCTTTTACAGTTGGTATGAAGGCCCTGGGCCAGTAGTTCTATGATGCCCCCCCCCATGAAGAACGGAGACATGGCAGCCAGCAGGGCTGGGACAGAGTTATAGGGCATTGAAATGGATTCTGAGACTGGGTTAATTCTAATAGAAATGAAATTACCTGATATATACTGTGTGTGATATTCTTAAAATATAAACAACCTACTTATGATTTTAGACTATTTTTATATAAACTAGACACATGCTGCAAGTTCTTTATCACCCCTAAAAATTTCCCAAAAATACTTGTAAATTAAAAAATGGTGTGTGGTGGCAGAGATAGGAGAATATTTGATGGAACAGGATGGGGCTAACAGTCATACCTCTTTTTTTTCCTTCAGCCTCCCTGCTAATACCTCTCGCTATACACCTAGGACCCTGCTTGCTTTTTCTGATGCTTTATTGCATTGTCTACTTATCTTTAAGTCACCAGAAATAATGACAGCACCTGGCCCTCAATACTATTTTCTACTCTGGGATTTTCAATCCCAAGTGCATAGGGTTATCAACATTAAACTGCCACACTCTGCATAATTCTTCTAGTAGTAGTGGTTCCCAAAAAACTGATACACAATAATCACTTGACTAAGAAAGTAAGAACAGTCCAGTGGGCAAATTACTAACTTCCAGTCTTTAGGACATCTTTCTCTTTAAACGCACCACATATACGTTTGGCCCTCCAAAGGCATCAGTGAGTTACAGGTATCTTTCCGCGAACACTAAGCAAGGTTTAGGTTACTAATCAAAGCTGGAGAGATGCCGTGAGATGGTGTAAATAAGTCGTTTGTACTCTGTGTCTACTGTGTTACAGTCTGAGTTTCTGTCCTCTGTCTCGACTAGTCAGCAGTTAAAATGAGGGAAAAAAGGACATTCATTGTTGACTAGTTAGTATCTGCAGCTGGGTTAACACTCCCAATATTCTCAGCCAGCTTGCTCACAAGGAAATAATTTGTCCCCAGTACAAATGTTATTTCCCATCAGTGTCTACTTTTCTTTTTAATATGGTGTAATAATACGGATCATCCTGTCACTGTGTAAACAGACAGCGTGCTTCTTACGTTAAATGATATTCTTCTTCTTGCACGGTATGGATTAGCTTCCTATTCTGCCCCAGGCCAGCATCCCGTGCATGCCTGGCTGTGTAGCTACATTGTATCAGCTCTTGTTTTGTTAAAGAATGACTTCATAATTACTGCACTCTATATCCGCACAGGAGCGTGTTGCGAAATTCACAAAGAAAGTTTCATAAAAATCTATTTTCAAATTGTAGGAGATAACTTGCTACTTTGTTTAGGAAGGAAAGTGCGTGAATTACCACTACGCATTGGAATAAAAATACATATTATATTATGAAAAAGTGCATTTCAGCAAACGTACGCCAATATGCATATTATAGCTGAGAGCGAATACACCCTATATGACTCTCCCTATATGCATTTACCCCCCAGCTATTATCTGTGTTCGGCCCCAAACATCTCCAGTCAGCGCCAGCAACGGCCGTGCTAATTCTGAGGGGAATTTACCGAATTTAGAGATCCCACACACCCGTTACAACTCCACAATTATTTGGGCATTTAGATATATATTTATATATTTATTTTATACTGGCAGAATAACTTTAATATCATCGCCTTTAGTGTCAGTGATAACTCTGAGCACATGTTCAGATATTTATAAAACCTCACTCAACACTTTTTTATTTATGCTACCCCGTTCCCATTCATCAATAATTGCTCTCAAGGTAATGGCATGCACCAGAAATGTGTCCACTTTAAGAATCCCATGATAGTCAAACAAGAAGAAGCACCAATAAAGATTTGGCACCAATAAATGTACGCCCGACTTGCTGACAAGTGATGTCATCTGGGGTTTTGGGTGTTTTTCTCTGTGGGATTTCAGAGTTGTCTTGAGTTACCTGTGAAACAATTCTGTCACAAGGTGGGGTGTGTATCTATGTGTTGGAGTGTGTGTGCGCACATTATATATATATATATATATATATATAATATATATATATATATATATAAATGTAATTGCCGGTGCAAGGTAGTGTGGCAATCCACCCGCAAATGGCCACTCACACACAAGCATCTAACATGGGTTGAGAAACAGATCTTACCTTGTGTGACCTAAGAGTTCCAGTTAGACCTATATAAATGCAGATACATTTTGGGTTACTTATGGGCATGGTGTTAAATGTTAATGCATGTTCTGAATGCTTCCTCTATCTGGCTCCAGTGAACGGCTCCAATCCTGCAGCCGCATTAACTGGTCAGCATTTCCAAGGCCTTAAAGTACCATTCCCTGTCCATGGTACTGACGAGGAAAACAATAAGGCACGGGATTAATGTATAATAATCCACTAGTTATTAGTGGGCACGGGGCAGATTGATGCTGCTATCTAGTAGTGAATACTGGCAACTGTGCTCGCCACACATATCCTTAGCTGTTTCTATCTATACTCCTTCATATTTTATCATGGTGCTAGTTTCTCTTCCTCTTTCTTATTGGAATCAGATAATATTCTTTCACATACTTAAGGGTTTTACGTGTTTGTCCTTGACTCATAAGAACCATAGACAATTAGCAAATAATGACAATGTGCAACATCATCGTCGGGTATCACTGCTTATTACGACAGGACGCTCCTCTAGGATTTCTTACCTTTTTTTTACCTTATGTAGCGGATTCAGAAGGTAAATATTTTATGGATTTTTGTCTGCCTTTTTGGGTTTATAAAGGACCCAGTAAAAGCCCAGGAAATAAGTGGCTTCAAAATCTACCAATCCAGGACAACAAGGGTGATTGTATTCCCAGAGATTAATCGGGCGTTGGGAACATAAAAAGTTTATGTTTCAAATCTCTTCCCTCTAAAAGGAAACAGTTTATTTCTGAGCAAATTCTGCATTTTGATGGAACACGATCTTGAGTACTTATTAATACCAGTTAAGTATACTGGAAATCCCCAAGGGGATGGTTCCAGTCAAAGAGTACATTGTTAGTAAAGAGGCTGTCACCAGGCATTCCTCCCGTTTATCCTTATCTCTTGATTGCGGCACATGATCGCTGTTATGACGATGTCTCGTAATCTTGTTGGCCAGAAGCAAAATGTGAAATTTACAGAGCATTTCCATGGCCCCAACATTTGGCACATTATTACCTGCTGTCAGCTTCTGTTGACAAATGAGACAGCTCGCGGTTACCACATCAACAGTGATTGACACTTAGTTCTTGGCTTGTAGACGAACCTCACAATAGCAAGTGATATCGCCACCTATTATGTGCCTGCATTTAAATCAGACGTTGATTACTTGAACAGAATCGGGTTACGTGTTCCCGCGTGCCAAGTATTTTTTTTCCCCCCAAGTGTAAATGTCAGGAGGATTTGAGGTGAAGCAGAGTTAGAAGAACTATCTGTTGACGTCGAACATGTAGCAGACTTATTCATTTGGAAAATAAAGAGTAAAAGGCCACCAGTTTCCCTCAATAATTCCAATCCAATTCCAATCCACAACCAAAAATACATAAAATGCAAATGTGTAACTAAAATAAGGCTGCTAAATACTTTAATTTGACATGAAAATGTGATTGTATATAAAGTTTAATGCTCTGCTGATTGGTGACATAATGTATCCGCTTCTCTCTAGCACCTTTGCATGTGCGGTTACACACGCAGTATGTTAGTATATCCTGGACACGCCTGATCTACATGGATTGATGCCTTTGTACATAGGAATTCTGTGCTGCAATAATAAGCTATAGGTGTCTGGTGTATGATGGGAAGGACAGGTGTCCACAAAGTGATTAGTCTGCATCATTTGTTATGTACTAAACTTATGCACAAAAGGTGACCTTGTGGACTGAGCTATAGTACCAAGAGGTGCAGACACCCTCATTTTACAAGTAGAGCAGCGGAAAGGAAATATAGAATCGATCGGGTGGTTGTGAGGATCACAATAGAGTTCTTTGTATTGGAAACGCTGCTTGATTCATTCCACTGTTAAAGATGTGTTCTGTCTGTGTTTGCCCAACAGACTGGAAAGATTATGATAGACGAGACTACAGACGCAAGGGGCAGGTCGACACACTGGAGCGTCTGCTTCAGAAGGTCCGGGCTGTTCATCAGCATTACAGCTGCCGAGGTAAGAGAGTTCTGGATCTTCACAAAATGGGAAGCAGGAAGTAAATCATTTTTTGATGGCTTATGATATATACCACTGCTTAGGACCCCTGTAAAAATGTGCTAAAGCGCGGCACATACCCTTGTCTCCTCCCGTATAATGAATTATGTGTATGGTGCAAGAATTAGGAAAGTAATTCAATACCCTGGCTAGAGTCTGGCTTAAATGGTTAAAGTCTGAACTTAAAAATGTCTGCAAGCTTTGTGAACCTGGAAAGCCTCCAGAAGCAAGAAGGGGGGTATGAATTCCTTTGCTGTAAGACAAGCAATGGATCTGACCTAATCCCCAAATCAGCTGTCATCGGAAACAGAGCAAGCAGAGCAAGTGAATGTTCTCGGGGTCACAAAGAAGAAGTATGAAATACACATCTGATGGAATCATTCTGCATTTCCAGCTTTTTTTTATGAGACGGCTCTTCGTGTAGAACTTGGATGTTGATTAATATGCAGCCCCTGCTTTTCCTCTAATCTTTAGCGTGAGCAGAGACCAGAGAGAACTTTTTTAGTTCAGATGTTCTTAAACTCCACTGAGGACAGTATTCCCAGAGATAATGAGCGCATTGACCTGCGTTACTCATTTCCAAGTTTGCTGCTGGTTTTAGCTTGCAGACCTCTGGGAATTAAAATGGTTATGAGGGGCTTAATTGCCAACGTTTTGGGGTTTTTTTGTTGGTTTTCTCTTGCTTTTTCCAGTGGATAATAAGGATATCTGTATAGACAGCCTGTCCTTCTCTTTTATTTTTGAAAGTATTTTACATGCGCATCATACAAGGAGCAGGGATAAAAGGGGAGGCTTAGACACTTAAGGTTGCCTGCGTAGTGTGAGTACTTGGACGGTACCCAGATGCGGTCAGCGAGCCTCAAAAGGTAGCAGGAAAATTGTGGTTTGTTTTTGCGGTAAAGTCGTAACTTTCATTTCAAGCCATTTGTCTCTTTCTGCATAAACTTGTAAATATTTTTTATGGGATTCTGGAGGAATTTAAGTGGATATGTAACCCTTCTGAGTGCTAATTTACTGTCATGAAACTTGGAAAGTTCTGCAATACATGTTGTGATTGATATTACGTTTCATTCATTTTCCTTTTGATCCATATAGTTTCCTGAGCACCTTATTTTGAGATAAATTAGAACGTGGTCCAATCAGAAGGAACATTCCATTGGTTGCTATGGCAATAAGGCCATGTTTCAAACTTTGCATTAGAAACCCCATCTTATGCTTAATCCCTTATGTGCCTCTCAGAGTGAGACGAGGAATGAAGTGGTGAAAGTTCTTCCTTTCTTCCCAGCTGACACAGTGGTTTGTGTGAAAGTAAAATGCTTTAGGTGTCTCTTTTAATTGGTCTCATATCTCAGAGGTTCCTTATTAAAGCTTTACCAACTTAAAAAAGAGAAAGCTTTTTCTACCAGACCTTAAACTGTGTACCTTAGCACCGGGGAGGGGGCAGAATAAGCTGTTCCCCATAATGTCATTATTCCCCGTGCATGACTTCCTTTCCATGGCATTATCACACAGATGTATAAATCCATATAAGATATTGAATAGTACCAACAGCAAGTTGTCCAATTTCTTGCATTTTCCAAGATGTTCTGTTGTATTGATTGTATCCTACAGATGCATTGGCATTAATGAAAGTTGTGAGCAATGTTAATATGTTTGGAGATATATATATAACATGTCTAAAAAAGCCATGTTACAGTTGTGAGAAATACGGAGTCAGTCCGAATCAAATAAATAACAATAAAATGGATCAAAACTGCTCTTTATGTCAAACCTATTTTAGACACTTATGAGACCTTTTTTTATAATTAGGAAACCTATTTTATACACACCTAACCAAAAAATAGTTCAAAATAGTTTGTTTTTATTGGGAAAATTCCTCATTTAAAATATACCTCTTTCTATTTTTATTAACATATTATATATAGTTTGGTTGGCATGGTTACAAAGCCAGAATTATTATATAAAAAATCATTTTTAGACACATTGGTGAATGACTGGCTCGTCAATGCATATTGAGGTAAAATACTTTTCCCCCTCTATTTTTGCTTTCATTATTTGTCTGATACTTACGTGCTGTTTGGGTAGCAATTTAAGGTCTATTTACATATGTGTGCATGTGGTTTAACAGCCTTTTAAACTATTTCCAAATTTGTTATCTAGGGGGCCTGTTTTAAGTGGTACTAGTTAAACATGCCATTAAGGGAGCAGCCAAATATAAAATACATGCGTTACGACACAGAAAGGAAATGGTTTTATTTTGTGGTTGGGAGAAATCATTTTCTCGAAAGTTCAAAGAATTTGAAATATTACGGGTTTTGCACCAATTGTAAATAAATCACATTGGAAACTAATTACGATGTATTTGTGTAAGGACGAGGTGGGAAAAAATAATTAAACACACAAAATACTTTCCTTTGAAACGGAATGCAGTTTATTTGTATTTCCAACTAAATTGCAGCCAAGGGGCCGGGAATTAGTGGAGATAGAATTCTTGCATAAACGCCGTCTTATCCTAAACGCTCTATGTGAGTTTTCATGGAGCTGAAAGACATTTTTTCAATGTTTAGGGGATCCTTTGATGGAAAGAGAGTATGCCTGAATCCAAACGCTCTGCGGAGCCAAGGCAATCATAGCCAAACACCACTAGGCAACAAAAAAATGGAGGCTTGGAGAAGCAGATGCCCTAGAATCATCTGTGAAAATCCCAAATACTAATGTAATATCTGAGCCACACCTGTAAGACACATTACTACGATACTCATTCTTTACTCCACTTTTACATAAAAGCCAGTGTGTTTAATCTGTGTACTTTTAAACACATAGCTATCCTAGAATAGATTTTTAAACAGCAATTCTGGTATACGATGCCAATGTAGAGGAAACAGAACAAACGTACCATTGGTTGTCATGGCAATTGCTCTACATTTAGAAACTTGCCCTTAGAATTCTGCTTTATAACTACAGCTTGATGAGTTTTATCTGTACGTGTTAAGGGTTTACTAGGCAAGTCTTTGTGGGCCAAGGAAGGACCCTAGGAAAGGGAAAAGTGACTAAGAAGGGGGGATATCAGTTGCAGGAGGTTGGACAGTGTATGTCAATCTGTTTTAGGGGGGCACTATTTTACATTGCTATGGCCTCTTAAGACCTAAAGGCTTTAGATACGCAGTTGTGAGTTGACGTAGAAGGTAGCTTTAGAAGTCTTGTGCAAAATGGTGCATTGGTTCCAGCTCCAGCCACTCCTGAAGTTCATGAAGACTTCACTCCAAGGTTAAGTTCAGTAAGAGAAAGCTTTCCAGTCAGTCTGTTATTTTCTTAAGTTAAAAGAAGTCTGAACAGGATGATCTCATCTAAAGATGGTTAATGATGGTAGAGTCAGCTTTAACACTATGGGTGTGAAACCACAATCAATGCAGTTGGAGCTTTGTTTCATTAGTGTTGTGTTCCTATGCTTCGGTTATGTAGCAAATCTTCCGTTACACATACTCGAGAGAATGTTTATACGTCTCATTCGGAGCCCACAATTTCTCCAGTTGGTATCTTCTAAGTGTTTCCAACATGGACATCATTTCAATGCAAATCCTTTTAGAGACCTTGACCTTCCTCCCAGTGCTCTGGCAGCGGACATATGGTCACCTTGGACTCTGTGGAAGCATTGTTAATTCAGAGTGATAATCTTTGCCCTCCACCTTAGCTTTGACACTAGGTTCAGTTAAAGAGAAAAAGCTTAGGTCCAATTACCAAGCAATTATTTACAAGATGCATTACTAAGCGCTTTGAATATAATGCAATTCCACTGGACACAGAATCTTATTAGAGCAATATGCTCTGAGAAAGCAAAGACGCGAGCCGATATAATTAAAGACAGAGGCACGCAACACAAGAGAACACCTACAGGCATAGAACAATGAATGCAGACAAGGTTAACGATTATGTAACTGTTCATGTGCATCTCTTTTAAAAAGCTCCCTAAAAAAATGTAAAACGACCATTTAATCCATACAATTATTTTTAATCCTGGTCTCCAAGATACTACGATATTCTTAAATAGAACTCCAGCGTTCACAATAAATGAATGGTTGGTATGATTAGGTAGTAAAATTAAAATTATATTCAGTTTCTTATCAATTTTAAGAAGAATGTTACTAAAGCTTTATGTTTATTCAATGTATTAAGTTGCAGGTTTGGATAACTTGTTCTTGTCTGCTTATTAAATACGGCTAAAATATCTGTTGTTGCTATTGCACAGTGTATTGGGATTGAGTGCGGACATCTCGCAGAGGTCCAATCCTCTATGGTATTTGCTGCTTACTTTGTACCTTTACCAAAACATTTCAATCAATCCGCTTTATGTTAAAGGTAAACATTTGTTTAATTGATTAATGTAGAGTTGTATTGTTTCAGTGGTAGCCCACCCTCGTTAATGCACCTGAAAGTTACCCTGGTTTCCATTAAGGGCAGATGCCCCTAACAAAAGCCTGGCACAACCACAGTTCAGGATCGACAGCGATTTCTAAATTATGCCATGAAACTACTATTGTTTATAAACTGGTTAAGAAACCTTTCATTATGTACTCAAACTGAGTAAATTGCCAAAAGCCATTAATGCTGCTAAAATACAAAATGTACTTTATATTTTTACAAAGTTTTTATTTTCATTTCAAAGGAAACTGTTTGAAAATGAACAATGGTCATGAGAAAAAAGGTTGTATTGAAAAGGGAAAATATGAAACCTTGTAAGGCTTTGTGTAGTTTTACATGCAGACGCATACGACTAACTCATCCGGGGAATAGCTTCAAAGACTTGTTTTTATAGGTTTAATCTTCTGGAAAATGAAAATGATTATGAAAGCAGTCACTTGTTTGTCATTGTAATGCTACAGGACAGCAGAGTGGTTAAATAACAATGATTACCTATGTTGACAACACATTTAATTGTCCTAATGTTGGCCGACATGTTGTAAACTAAAAATTCTCGTAACATTTTTGCCTAATGGATAGTAGATCATGATTTTGGCAGATTGTTTCCCGTATATATTTATACCTTCATCATGCATTTGTAAAACATGCCCATGAGCCGTAGTGGCCTGTTGTGTCCATGTGAGCACACAGTTTGATGGACTCGGGATGAGGGTGAATTTAGGTTTTGCGGTTTGGATATGGTGTATTCTCCATTGGTATGTGCAGCTGAGAGGGTAGAAGTCTTCAGCGTTGGTAGGAGCCAGGCGTATGTCACTATGGACTACTGAAGCACACGCCAGTGTTCTTAAGAACACAAACTTGCATTGACCCTCTCAGCGCTAACAAAATAAGCAAAACTGCTGAGAATAGAAGGGAGGGGCAAGTGGGGGGATTTTACATCAACACGCAGGACCAGGGGAGGATGTTGGCTTTGACACAGTAATGACATCTCACTGCCGGTTCTCTAGAAGTCCAGTCTTGCTCAAAAAAGACGGCATACAACTATTTCGCAACATATCTAGATTTCTAGAAAAATCCTTGTTTTGAGGGATCAATGAAGCAAAACATGATACGATGTAGTGTCCATCTTTCTAAGCAGTCTTCACATGAGGAGTGCATGCACCCGCTCGTTCCCTCCTGGCTGCCAACACATACACAATGCTTGAGTACAAACATCAGGGAAAAAGGAAAGCCAAAAGAGATGCGTACAAATCAAACAGTGTGAGTGCATACATTTCTAGAGATTAGTACAGTTTTTGTTAATGCATTTTTCGAGTGGCCATGAGCATCTATCAAACGTTATCCTAAAAGAGCCATCCCATGTTTTCTGTCACCTGTCACACAGAGGATCTATCAGCTTGAGACTGTTGGGGGGAATCTGTCCCCCTGGTAAAGTTGGGTCGGTAAGTGATCAATCAGTGGATGCAGGAATCTTAGGCTCTATAGCCTGGAACCTCAGTAGCACACATTGCATTCCTCCCCAGAAACACAATAGCTGCCTGTTAAACCCTGTAATTTTGGATCCAGTTACTGGTATGCTGCATCATTCAGGTATTTGGCAATTTGTTTCAACAGCCTCATTCCTGTGGCACACGAGCTGCCCTGTGGCTTCACCTTTTATAGAAGCTCCCCAAACAAATGCTTGTTCCAAGTGACCTCTATCCCCTTCCAATCCCTTCCATTCAGAGGGTTTATTGGAATGAATGCATTAACAGGCCATTGACAGCTCCTTTCATACATGGCTAGAGTGGGCCTGTTGTCAAAGGCTTTGCAAGTTACAGGCTGACCTTTATGTCCCTGGATTATCCTATTAACTCTTTAAAGTCTTCTGTTTTCTTGTTTATTTTTGTGTGCTGAAATTTGTTAGTGTGTGCATTGCCTTCAAGGCAAAAAAAGGAACACTTTAGCAAGTTAAAGATTCCATTGTTAAGTTTTTGCATTGGTTGTACAAGCCCAGAAAACCTAAACATGTATCAGTACAGACTGCTGTATAAGCGAGATATCAGTCTGTTGCATGATGTAACATTACATTTGCTGTCTAAAAATGAACTCCTCTAGAAATGGAAAAATATATTAAAATGATATACAAATTCTAAATATATTAATGAAATTAATTTTTACATATAATACCCTCTGTTAAGCTAATATGTTTATGTAACAAATAATTGAATTTACATTTTATACTATAAAACAGGTACCCAAAGTTCTTGAAATGTAGCAGGTGTATAAAAGTTATTTTTGATTCAGGCACTTAAATTATATGTATATACGTATATTATATATATATCTTTATATATGTGTGTACATATATGTTATATGGATCTTTTTAAATGTTAAGCACATGCAAGTTAAAATACATTGTAAGATCTAACATGGCTCCTTTACTTGCTTCGTGGTGTCTCAGGTCCTGGCGTTACCCTCGCAGGCTCAATTAATTCAGTGCGTTAACTCTATAATAGAGGGGACTCATTTCTTTTTGGTGGTAACTCCTGCAGCAAGCTCTTATCACCCCCTAGGAACACCCCCTGCTGCGTATTGTCAAGCAGCTGTCTGAACGGCCGAATAACACGTATAACCAGCACTACACACTACGCAAGGAAGCGTTGTTGCTATTTTATTCCACACTGTTTGTTTCAGTTGCTAATTGATGTAATTCTGTGTCCCAGACTTGCATGTCGTGAATTACACATGCCCTGGGAAATGTAAAATGTGGGTTTTGCTTACTGTAACATTTGAAGCTCGGTCCAGGAGTTTAATCAAAGCTCTGGCGTCACGTGCTGGGCAATTTCTAAACATTACAAAGCGCTGCTCAAGTGTGTTTCACAGACTTTCAAGACATGAGGAATTCATTTATAATAATTGGTGAAATCATCTGAAGGGCTGGCAATTATAAACCCAGAAGAGTTTCATCTGAAACAGTAATGTCAAAACAGTGTATCTAATCTGAAACTATGTATCTCTGCCAACCCACGTCCGTACCGTATACAGATTTGAGATCACCTACCACTGTTGGCTTCAACTGACATGGAGTTTATTACCAACTCAGCTGACAGCAGTTGGCTTTTTGACCCATGTTTATAATTTTATGTGTGGTGGGATGTCATACAGAAAGAATCATAACGCTCTATGACAGTGTGGATTTTGCTCTTGATGTGGGACCTAATAAATAATTAAGGACAATGTGGCTGGTTCATGTGCTGGACCCAGATGGCGTAGATTGGTCAGTCAGGGGGTGACCGCTACCTTTTGAGGTCCAACAAGCTAAAACAATTTTTTACTTACAACAAATGACATTTTTATGAACAACATTCAGTGAAGGTAGAGCTTTTAAAAGGCACTGGCTGGACTGGAATGAGAGATGCTGCTAGTGGCTGATCGTTTAGTTCACACTTGCTGCCATTCAGTTGGTATCCCGTCCAGTCCAGAAACAGAGGTGTGACAAGTGACACACTCCCAGGGTTTATTTAAATTTCATACCCCACAGTCCAGTGTGAAATAACTTGGGACTGTCATCTACCACAATGATTGGAGGAGATGAAGACAGGCCTGAACAGCACAAACTGTGTAACAGCTGAGTGACTGTATTGGAAGAACCCAAAAGGTCCCGGTCAAAAATCAAAATTTTGCCCATAGAACCCTGGAATGACAGCATTATGTTGGCACATAAGTGTTCTTACATGATGTTATAAAATTGGCTTAGGGGTCCATTTGAATCATTTCATAGTGTTGGCCCGCTGTCAGCATGATGTCATCTCATTGGCCCCAATCATATTACTGGCTGCGTGTATTGGCCATGGCCTTGGCTCATGGACACAGTACATGTGATGGTATGCATAAAACTGACTTAAGGCATAAGACACTGTGTCATTGTATTGGCTGTGGATCTGTATAAATGATGGGATCACAACCTATTTGCTTAAATAGCTAAAAGTTAGATTATTTGTAGTCTATTGATCTGACTAACAAAGAAAATAGCATATCTGGATTGTTCCAGTATCCCACGTTTCAAAACGTTTCCCTTCCACACATTACTATGCTGCAGGTTTACCTCAATGAACGCCAGAAGGCTGATCACTGCTTTGCTAGGCGATTATACAAACCCGATTGTGAATCACTCACTGGGAACTATAGAATACCCCGATTTTGTTTAGTATCGGCTTTACAGAAAATGAAACAAAGTATAGAAAAGGGGAAAGTATGGAGCAGACTCCATTAATGATTGTGTCTGTCTGGGTTTAATCCCTGTATTAACCTTCTTCAGGGGTTTGGACTAAGAGGTCAGCGATTATTAAATGAAGCCATGTATCTTCGATTACTAGCTTGCACTGCATGATTCGTTCTAAATACTTTCGATAAGGAGCCTGATCTCTGCTATACAGAGCACTTTTTAATCCCCTTTGTCATTGCTTCTATAGGACTGTCTCCCCCCAGGAGTTCTTCTGTGCTTGTAAAAAGCCCTTGGACGGATTACACTTCTTCACTTCTTCACTATTATACTGTTTTATTAGACAAGTATAATACACTTAGCAGCCGCCTAACATTAATCCCCTGTATCTTTCATTTTAGAAAGTATGAAACTGCAAAACCCCAGCCGCAAACAATCCGTGTCCAGGAGCCTGAAACATCTTTTCCACTCATCGAACAAATTTGTGAAGACGCTGAAAAGGTTGGTCAAGGCGGAGAACGAACATTAAATGTTTTAATATGTACATTGTTTATAAGGGAAAGTCGATTTTATTTAATTGTATGTAATCAAATCTTTATTAATGACATGAGCTTCTGCGGACTGGAGTAAGGGGTTGCAGCTGCCCTTATTTACTCGCCAATGGTTGGGGGCCCTTTTGTTAAAGTCACTGATCACTTATATGTTTTTAACTTGGGACCAGTTTGTATAGTTCCATGCTGTGATCGTGTTCATAGTTCATATATATGATCTGTCCTCCTCCCCTTCACTGGAAGGTCTGTGTTACACTAGGTTTATGAGGGCTCCATTAACAAATATTTTCTTTCTTTCTAATGCTATTTGTTGAGGTGTTATCACTTGGATGTCCTCGCGATACCCTATGGAGTATTTCTATTTCTGTTCATTTGCCATCCCATTCTAACTGATGAGTGTGTAATGTTTTGAGATTTAAGCAAGTTAAAATTTGACAGGATTCCTCAGAACTCAACAGGTGCCAAGAAAAGCTGTACCCTCCCAAACAATACAAAAACAATTAAAAACCTTATATATACTGTATTAAAGACTGTTAAAAGTGTAGCTTTGTCTCATGTAGTGATCATGATCAGTAAGTGACTGTTTTACACTCGTAGGGGTCTGTACATTGCCGTAATATTTCATTACAAAGACAACATGCTGGTTACCAATGAAGACCATATACCCATTGTTGAGATAGACGATTCCTGCACCAGTTCTATTATGCAAGATTTCCTCTGGTTTACAAAGGTAACATCAAACACATTCTTTTCCCAATAAGTATACATTGATGTAATATTATGCAACAAATCGGTAGAGACAAACCGCTCTCTGCAGCTACCAGAGCTCTAGCACAATAAGATATTCATGAATATATGAATCCTTCTCTTTGTAAATGCATCACTTTTATCCACACATATTTACCCTAATGCCCTGTATCATGTTGATATATGTTGACTAAAGGATGCCAAAGTATGGTGTCGCTCACAGCTTATTAGTAAGGAAGTTGGAGCCTATATTTTCATGTCTAACACCATATGATGTCCCTGCCTTATCTCAGGTGGCTCAGGGAATGACTTCTAACATTGCATTTGTTTTGGTCTTCGCAGTTGTCCTGTATGTGGGATGACATCAGATGGCTTCGACAGAGCATGTCAATCTCGATGTCCTCATCCACAGCCCTCCAGGCCAGGCAGAAGATGTTAGCAGCCACAGCCCAGCTTCAGGTTAGATGAGAGAGGAGGTAACAAGTTTAGGATGGGGAGATATTATGTTATGTAAACAGGGTCAGCTTTTTGTTTTGTTTTGTTTTTTGGCTGGATAGCCAAAAAATAGTACTTGTGTTTTTAATTACGCAGTTATTTTTAAATGCTCAGGCACAAATTCAATACTATGAAATCTATAAATGATAAATTCTGCTCTGCTGTAAACGAGATACAAAGTGAAATGATTGCGAACAGTTCAGTAAACATTAAAATACATTTGTATAGGGGGGCTAGTGTGGTCCACTGCAAAATATCTGCTTATTTAACAAGCTGTCAGTGGATACTGAACAAAAGATCCATGAATTCATGAAGGAAGAGACCAGAGACTGTGCTTTTAGACATACTCCTAGTGATGACAACACGCAAGGTATATGCCACGAAGAGCAGCCTTACAAGGTGTCTGGGCTTGTGCATCAATTACTCAAACCATGGCACCGGTCATTCTTTTATGCTCCTAAAATATGTCCTTCCGACAATCTGAATTAACTCGTCAGCTCAACATGTTTACTCCCCGAAGCCTACAGTTTATTATTGCATTAATGATTGTGATAGTTGGAGATCCCCAGCGGTGCTTTGGATCAGTGAACTTTTTGAATGTGGCCAATTCATACTTTGTTTTCATGGCTGGTAGGCTGCTTATTTACATTTGCCCCGAGAAGGAAGTTCACTTGATAGTGGCTGAAAGATTAGGAATAATTAGCTAAAATACCTTCACAGAGTTTGATCTGGGACGTGTGCGTTATCTGCCAAATATACCAAGCAGCAGCGTTTGTTTATGGGATTAAAAGTAAATGAGAAATTGAGAAAATTTAGTTTCCTGATTTAGATCCAAAATGTGGTTCCGAATTCGGAATACAACGTCAGTGACAAGTGAAAGAGGGTATAGTAATTACAGCCCCCTTGACTGTGACATGAATTGTTCCTTATAGCGGCAATTAGTGCAGTTTAAAAGCACCGAAGGAAGCCCGCTCAGATTTTGCAAGTTCTGAAATTCTTATGGGTCCCATCGTGCTGGTTTAATGCACCCCTTTACGTCTGCCTGATTTAGAGTGCGCGCTGTTCATTCACTTATGGCCCTTTTAAAATAAATGTTTATAATATATGTATATTTTATATTTTTACATGACAATACGTTTTGATTTTGCAGAATCTACTTGGGACCCATAACTTAGGTAGAGTTTATTATGAACCCATCAAGGACAGACACGGTAACGTTGTAATAGTCACAATTCGAGAAGTGGAGACGTTATATTCTTTTTTTAATGGTAAATGGATGCAAATCTCAAAGCTTCAAAGCCAAAGGAAATCCCTTTCAACGCCCGAAGAACCAACTGCTCTGGACATCTTACTTATAACTATCCAGGTACGGTAATTATTCCCTGTGAGTATGTCCTACATACAGATGCCAATTAATACATATTAATACATTTGTAACACCTGAGATGACATACACAGATGTTAAACGAGACTCACGCACAAGGACAAACTCCCTGAACGCACAGTCTGAGATGTATAAACAATAATCAAAGAGGGAGAAACGGCTCAATCTTCGCTGCCGATTAGTGCCGACAGGATTGTTGGAGTGAAGTAACAAGCTAAAAAATATCTTATTTTCTGAGATTTGCAGAAGTTTACATTAAGTCAATTTATTGTTCCTTTAATAATAACATATATACATTACTGCAAGGCTTAGCCTTGTCCTCAGTCTTCAGCTAAGCTCCTGATGATTGAGCTGTTTCAGCTTTTAATGTTCTGTGTAGAGCTCAGCTTTGGAAATAGATTAGACCTCATGTATGGAGGAATGAACATTTAAAATGATCCATAACATGTATGATATAAACATGTGCAACAAGCTTCACTATATGGAAGCCACCTACTGGAATTAATAGTGCCTATTGTAAATTTTGGTGGAGGAAGGCTCAGGGTCTGGGGCTGTTTTTCCAGCGCTTGAGCCCCTTAGATCTAGCGAAGAGTAATCTTAATGGTTCGGCAGACAAATACTTTTTAGACAATTCTATGCCACCAAACATGGTTTTGGAATGGGATGTCCAACAAGTTAATTTAGGTGTGATGGCCAGGCGTCCGCATTCATATAGTGTATCCTGAATCTAAGACAAAACTGATCAAGTTTCAGTCTTTACATCAGGATAAATGGTTCTTATCTGGCATCTAATTTTTCTATGGTATATATATATAAATAGAAATCGGACCCACTTAAATAATGCAGCTCATTCACAAGTAACCCATATTTTGGTGTCTTTCAGGACATTTTGTCTTATCAGAAGAGAAGCCAGCATCGTCTGTCTCCGGGTCTATACCTTGGGTACTTAAAACTGTGTAGCTCTGTGGATCAGATCAAAGTCTTGGTGTCTCAGCGACTCCCCAATATGCTCTGCCACGTCAAAGTACGGGACAACAGCAATGTTTCCAAGTAAGTGCCTTCCGAGGTAATCAACATATTCCTCCATTTTCCAAAAAATGAAAAACTCAGTCCCAGTCAGTGCCAAGGCGCAATACAATCCTCAAGTCTACTTCTGGAAGAGTAAAATGCGATAGGGTCTTTCACTTTTCCATCAAAGTCTAATCTGTGCCTTGATGCTGTTTAGCACAGCGATGCATTCATTAAACAGTGTTATTTTTTCCTCTGATGATGTAATATCACTTGATTTATCATTACTCACTACGGCTAATCTGCGCAGACACCAGCGTTAGATAAGTAAATGAATCAGCTGCTTAGAACAGCACAGTCTGTAGTGATCTTGTCTACAATAACCTCAAAGGGTGAGGACTCTTCCCGTTTGTGGGAGGCCATCGCTCCCCGATGAATTTCATCACAATGCTAACTTTTGTTGGGGCCATTTTCCGTAGGTGTCATACACCACCCTTCCTTGTCAGGTTTTTTGTTCCCAAGCAGTCAAATCCAAATGAATGGAAAAGTCCCCATATTTTTTGCACACTTTTGTTTCATTGAAAGAGACAGAAGTTACACTAATTAAAATAATATGAAAGGGGCTGTTCCGCCCAATCTGAATGAAAATTACATTTTTTGCAATTACTTCAGGATTTTTGCTGGGAACACTTGTCAACAACACACCAAAAAGCGGTTGCCATAGAAACGTAAGTGTTTGTGCGCTTTTATGTGATTAAAACATCAGTGGAAAAAATATAATAGAGGCTGAGATATAATTAATTAACATGCTAGGTAATACAGTAAAATATGGTATAAGAGTCCACCCTGACATTCAAATTTCAACAGAAAATACAAGACTCTCTCCATGTTAGAGAACAGAGGAAATCTTTTGTGTCATTACAATTCTAATTCTTCGGAGGAATTATTTAACCTGCATCACAGGAACCAGCAAAACCACCCAGCGGTAAAAACTACTACAAGACCCCCAACTAACAGCATATAGTGTCGGGACTACATGTCTGAAAAACTGCAGTGATTATTCTTTATATGACTTCATATGACTCTCCCTTTTCAATTATTTTACAGAGATGAATGGGAATGGATTCAGACCCTCTCTGTGTCGGAGTCTGTGGACAGCATGGAGCTCTCTCTAGACCAACACACCCATCAGTTACTATGTGATCTCCAGGCAGCAGTTAAAGCCCTACTGAAACTGATCAATCTACCTCTTCATCAGGTACCAGGTTCCATCCCCATAAGCTTCTACTAGGACATGAGTGGAAAGCATCCGGTGAAACGTTTGCAGTCAAGTTCCAACACAACATTTTTACCACTGACAGAATTCCAGGATTTATCTTCTAATGTTAAGCTCTGACAAAGTTCTATTCACATTGTCACCGAGCTGCTAAATTGCGGGAACTAAGAGACTTGTGACGGTCATGTTATTTATACTAAACAATGTGTTTGAGGTTGGACATCAAATGCTGTTTGGAACCATGTTCAGAGGGCATGGCAACAGCTGAGGTTGCCTTCCGAGTCCAGCCTCTAAGACAAGGTCTGTTGAGAGTAACCAGTCCCAAACTTCCAAGGCTTCTTTAATTAAAGCTTACAATGTCTGACAAGGTTACGGAGGAACTGAAACTTGCCCAAGAATTTCTATGATTCACATAAATACATTCGCCTCAATCCTTCCATAGATTTCCTAGGGCAGCATTATAAAAAGAAAAATGCTGGAGGAAGGTTGTTAAAGCTGCGCAATCGCCGTGGTGACTGCTCAACATTAAGAACGTTGCACCAGCGTTTGTTCTTAAAAGTTATAGTGTATGGAGCTCATTGCTAATTGCAGTCAGGTGACTTTTAACTTTTTAAGTGCCAAGGCGTAATCCTTTTGGCCGGTTTTAAATGTCAGCCTTGAAGCAAAAAAATAAATGCATAAAAAAAGTGAATTTGGGTGGTCTGAGCTTTTCATGGAAACGTGATGATAAAGTGTGAGCGCAGTAACGCGGCCAGGGTTCCCTGCACGGAGTTCACATTTCATTTTGTTGGCCATAAAACTGATTTTATGAAAAGCAACGTGAAATCTATAAGTCGGACACAAGCTGAGCCCCGGAGCTGAATGTGACCATATTGTATACACAAAGGTGGCCATTAATCTGGCCGAGTTTGAAAAGTGTCAGGAAAGTCTCCTAATAAAAACACGTGGCACCTACAGAAAGCGGCATTTGAGTAAATAGAAGCGCTGTGAGTGTATGTATTTATCAAAATGAAATATTTTTATTATGGTTTGCGAGGCAGGTTACTGAGTTAGTGATTCATGTCGCCGTGGGTCTTTGGCCAAGCAAATTATAACCCTCCCCTGTTTCGTTACGACGAATAGTAGTTTAGCGCGGGGAAGAACCCCCCGGTCCCAAATACATGCTCACGTTCACAAGTGGAAAGATATACAAACATGCTTGTCGTCTTTATAACGATGTCTTTCTTAAGACATCGTTATAAAGGTAGTGACGTATCCCAGCCTCGGGCAGCAGTCCCTCTGGTACAAAACTGGGGGCAGATCGCACCCTCGGGCAATCAAGCCGCCAAATAATGGGCTGGTTACACTATGGAGGCTGTGCCGGCTCAGCGTACCCTGCATAGACTTCATTAAAAGGCACTGTGCTTCCAAAAGAAACAACCAAGACTATCAGGGAGACTCAACTTTAATGGGTGATTAGGAGGAGTCCAAAGAAACTGCGCAGGTTGGCACAACATTGTTTCATATGTAAGGCTATTCAAGCAGACTTGATAAGAGACTTTATACTTGATAAAAGTTTCCACATAAGGCTATTGATGCAACACACTACGACTAACCACTACGACTAGGATACAAAGCAGGAATTAAATTTGTTACACACGCATGCTGCTTCCTGTAACTCACAGGTTGTAATTTCCCTTTGATGGTTAGTGTCGGACCCCATGCAGAGCACAAAGCATGGCCCGAAATGTGGTAAAATTAAACAGGATTCAAGATGCAATGGAGGTTATGTACAAGGTGATTATGGAATGGTACCAACGAGAACATACCAATGGTTGCTAAGACCATTTCCATCATTGCTATCCCCCAATGTCTCCAAATGCAGCTAAGTATTCTCTGTTCAGTATCTGTACAACACTTACAAACACACCACGCGCTGGGTAAACAATTATTTCAAATAAAGCCACATTTATTTGCCCCCTGAGCCAACATTAGTCTCAGAATGATGGCGATTCAATAGGTTCCCATGGTTACAACACCAGAACAGCTCTTGATACAAACCTCCACTGTTGTACCTCGGCTGTTAAGAGGCTTGTGTTTGGTTTGTTTTGTGATGATGATTGTGCTGTATTCTAACACTCTGTGTGTCCCTCTACAGGCCAACCACTTCCGCCTGTACACACAGGAGGTGCTGGAGCTCGGCCACAACGTCTCCTTTCTTCTGCTGCTCCCTGCCTCTGATGTTGTCTGCAGTGCCCCAGGACAGAGTAATCCTTACACCCCACACTCAGGATTCCTTCACCTCCCCCTTCAGATGTTCGAGCTAGGTACGCCTGCTTCCATACCTACCTACGCAGCTTCTCCATTACATAATCTATCATCTGCCCCAGTGCTGGGGCAAACATCTCCATGCGTGCCACACTGCAGAACAAAAAGTGTACCGGAAATCTAAAGATTATTCTTTTTTGTGGAGCATGTTATTTCTTTTGATTTGAAATCATTTGAATGGTTAATCAACTTAAGGAGGTTTTATTGTTTCAGGATGGTGGTAGATAAATAGATCGACCATCATTGAGAAGTGGTAGAGGCTAATGGAGTGAAGGATAGGCATATGGCTCCTGAATCTGAGAGGACGGCAAAAACTGATTAAGGCACAAATTCCCACAGATACACTCCAAAAGCCTTCCAATAAGAATTTATCAATTAATCTAGTCTTTATGTCGCATCATTGCAATTTTAATAAAGAAAGAAGGTAAATATTTGAAGCCTCCAGTCTTGCCTTAAAATTGAGGCTGTTATACCCACAAAGGGAGGTGGTAACTTCATATGAATACCCATGGATTTGAAATGTCCAACAAGCTCATATAGCTCTGATGTCCACATAATTTGGGTGATGTAGTGTTTCCTGAATCTAAGACAAGACCAATGATTTATTTTTACAGCAGTAAAAAAAGGGGCAGACTCGATGGGTGCCCTATGGGGCCGATCTGCCACCAAATTTTATGTTTCTCTTATGTAAATGTACAGACCAAAAAAGTTCTTAAAATAAAAGATCTGGTTGGTAATGGAATGCAGGTGAAATGCGTCAGACTTAATGCATCATGAAAGGTACCACATGCCCCAATGGGGAGTGTGATCCTCTATTTCCATGACAATGGGTTAATGTGTGAATAGGCGTAAGTAGGAGCTGCTGTAGTGCCTCTTTAAAGTGAATTGTGTGTGTGTGTGTGTAACATAGCAGATGTAGTGAGCTTTTCACTTAATTCATCAATGTCGAAAGGCTTTTTTTTGCCCCAGTGGCAGCCTCGGGGGAGTTTAGTCACATTTTCTGTATAAAGGTTGGAGATGTGTGTGCATAGTCTGGCATGTTGCATTCTAGTCGGAGGCTCGCTGGAGACTGCTCAAGGAAGATAAGGTGACGTGCCTGGAGGCAGATGGAGCCAGCCAGGATGGAACCGGGAATTGTATCCCCCGTGTGATATGTCACACACAGGCTGCCTGACCTGCCCAGCAGTGCAATAACATGGGGTAATATTACTTCTGCCCGAGACATTGATTGGGAGCGGCTTGTCTGCATTTCCCTGCGCTGCGTCAGGAGAGGTTAACCCTTAAGTATACCAAATGGAGTGACTTATACTGCAAGGTATCCCCTGCCCCAGTAATTGGGGAGGTGTACGTGAGCTCTTATACTGGCAGATTTAGGAGCGGCAGCCGAGGAAAGCAGGGTCACCGAGGGGTAACCAGGGCAGAGGAAGCTCACAGCATCCTTTTCCAGCCTGATCAGAACGACAGCTCTCTCTGGTCTGCAGATTCAAACTACCCCCAGGTTCTTTTTTGGGGGGTCAGCCCTTCTTGTTCTGCTGTCTTTCCCGGCACCCCAGCTATTTGCAGCACAGATGTTTAGGTCTATTCTATAACACAGTAATAAATGCATATTAAACTACCTTAACACAGCGTTCAGGGCTGCATGGCCTTTATCAATGACAAAGATACATATATTGTTCATATATAGGTTCAGCACTACGGGTTATCCTTTTAACTATTGAATTACTGGTACGCACATGGAAGCTGTGTTTGGCAAACAGCCGACCTACAGCATTACTATTCTTATCACTTTTAACCTAAAGCGAAAATCTCAATTACAAATGTCGAAGTTTGTATGAGGGCAGGGATTTATATGCCTGTCCATTTGGGTGCACACAGCCCATCACAAAGTATTTCATTCATATTCTTATGGCTTCTATGCTTCTCCTTATATGTATCACAGAGACAAATAGTGCAATAAAAATCGGCAAATGATTCTAAATCAGCCTGTGCAAATAAAACGCTTTGTGACTTGACTACTGCCATCAATTGCTAACAGTAACCCGCAGTGCAGAGCGCACCGCTAACATCACCGGCCAAAAGCTTTGTTCACCTGCCCTGCTCTCGCACGGCTGCCTGGCTTTTCTTTGGCACTGAAAGAGTTAACTTAAGGATTAACAATGAGCATAAATAAAATTAGTCAAAACAACCCTTCCAGACTCTAAATTGCGTGCAAAAATGTTTCATGAGATGATCTCACGTTTTTTATTTTTCCAACTTAATTCGTTTTAATTAAACTTTTAATTTAGAAGAACATGCCGTGTGCCGCCCCGCGAGCGGACTGTCTCAGCCGGCTTCTCAGCCAAAGTGATGCAATTTATGGAGAAAGCAGCTTCTTCCCCAGGCTGACCCCAGACCACACCATCCTCTCTAAACATTACCCAAATTGGAAAGGACATACACAAATCATAATGACATCATAACTTAGAATCTTATCCATCATGTACAAAGCATTCAAATGGTTAACCCTAAGTGTTCCGACGTATTACCCACCAGTCATATGTTTTACTTTTTTTACCACCTCGACGCGTTACCAAGTACTTGCCCAGAAACCGGGCACCGTCTGCTCACTGCAGGTTATTTATAGAAAGCAATTTTGGTGCAAAGTTTGAAATGTGGTCTTCTCACCATAGAAACCGTGGAAATGGCCCCGTCTGCAGAAGCATGTAATTGGTTGCTATGGTGAAAAGACCACTTAGCAGCAGAATTGCTGTTTGAAAGAGCAAATATGTATAATGTAACGACGGGGCCGAGCTTACAGCCCCGTGATGTAAAGATAGACATTTCTTAGAAAACGCAGAACACGGAGAATGCAGCTTTTGCTTGCGTTATGAGGCTGAATCCTGAGGTTTGTCTGCGAGGGTGAACGGGGTGAAAAAATTCAGATTAAGCACCAAAAAAGAGACACGTTTGGTGGTAATTCTGGCTTTGAGGGAACAGCTAGCCTTTCAGGCCTGAACATACACTGGAGCTCTGTGCTCCTGCGCCGCGCCGGACTGCGTGTAAATATGTTACTGTCCCACGGAAGCAGCTGCTCCTTGGCTAACTGGATCTGTGCATGTACAAACGTGATCGGGGCCGCTACCTACACGCCACGCGTCCCCCAACATCTCACCGACCTAGATACAGCCCCTTAGCACACATCCAATAAGGTGGATTTAAATAGATCTATATGCAGATCTTTTATATAGCGCCATCATATGCCACAGCCCTGTACAAACATTTTTCCTATGCCTACGGCCCTTAACCCCTTTCCAGCCGCTCCGCGCTTACTTGCCCATAACGATGTAAATCACGTCACGCGCTGACTGCGCTAAACCAGCAGCCGGGTATCATTTTTAGAATGAGCCTGAAGAAGGTAATAGCATGAGGAATTTCTCATGCCTTATTTAAAAATAAATACACTTAAAAAGTCTAGACGCGCTGTCTCTCTGCGGGGCCGAGCACACCACACACCTCCTGATTGGGCCTTTGTTTGGAATTATTGGTCGGCGTGATAGCGCTCGGATGTTGTATGAACGCAGCTGCCATCGAGGTGACAGATAACCGTTTGTTCCTTGCTCAGAACGCACAATAGGTGATGTCTCCTATCAGCTGTTCGTGGTCCAAGCGAGCTGGAGGCTGAGATAAGCTTACAGCAATTCCGACAATATGGACGGAATGGCTTTGTCCATTTGGAATAAGAAATAATTTTATGTTTGGTCTTTCTCACTGTTCTTAAGAGCAACAATATATCTGAAACATGTTTTAGGATTTTTTTTCTCCCTTTGTTCGTTTCAGAATACGGCACACTTGGCATAAACACTTTCCCATCGCCCCCCTCGATTATCGCTCGCTCTATACAATTTTAATACGATAAAGCTGGTGCAAAGCGTAGGAGAGAATAGGGTCCGTATGAAGCAGTCCCTTCTCAGGCCTTTCAGAGACGGAATACCTCAGCTTAACCGTTTTCTCATTAACGTCTTCCCTGGGGCTAATATTTTAAGTTGGTAATGTGAGTGTTGCAGGTAGGTCTGAAGTAATCCAATTAGTAGGACCTATTTCGAGACAGGATGAAATAAGGATTGGAGGTTTAAAGTAGGGAAAGAAACAATAAATATTAGCGCCGGAGGAAGACTTCAGGCCAGGAGAGGCATTTCTGACGTAGAACAAGTTTCCATGTTTGAAAGGAAAGAAGATGTGAGGTGGATGAACCCCAAAGATGGCATTTTATGTAGTGACCGCCTGCAGGATCTGTAGCGCTGTCCCAAAGTGGTGAAAACTAACACAAAACGGTTAACACGTACTGATACAGAGAAGAGGGTCCTGCCCCAGTGAGCTTACAATCTATCGAGTCTTAGTCTTCAGTGATGCTTTCAAAGATCAAGTCCACGGTGTGCTGAATGCACTCTGAACAATTGCTGTGACATGGTGGAAATTAATTTAGTGTCGGAGTTCTATAAAGTAGCCTTTATGCTATAAGCAGCTGTGTTTCAGTGTCTAAATCTAAGGGAATAACATAAGCCATTTTTTAGAAACAGACAGTTGTCGGAAGTCGGATTGGCTGCATTTTGAGGTTGCGACCAGTGGCTTAACAACGGGGTCACAGGTTTATTTACATAAAGGCTGAATAAACAGAGGGCAAAAATATCAAAATACTAGGGTAAAACCACCCTGACCATTAAGGGGTTAAGGGGGTCAGGACCTGCCTAGGTCCAAAATGCATGGATAACAGCGACATGTTCAAGAGGTCAATCTCTTGTAAGATCCAAGTGCATTAGTGGCAGGGACAGGTATATGGGGTTATCCAGCTCCGGGGCCAAAGTGTACTAATGGCAGTGACATGTTTAAATAATCACTTTGTAAACATGTACACTCTCCCCTGCCGCTCACAGGACAAACGACCAAAAATTGGTTCTCCTTCTGATAAGGCCAGAACGGCACTCAATGAGAGTTCACAGAAAGGTCTTGAATCCAGAACATAGCAGTACCTTGTTAAGGGTTAATTCGGGGAACTTGTGTCTGTCGCTGGAGGTCCAAGTGCATAAAGCATAAATGGATGATAATCGACACAGAGTTTAAAAATATTCTGAATAATAGTTAATTTTGAGCAAACTATTCAAGGGCTGTCAATGTTTTTTTTCCCTGCCACGTTTGACCTTTTGTTGCACACAAACTGCCCTGTTGCCAAAATGGCTAGTTTCCATGGCAACTCAATTTGATAAACTCCTAAGGTGCAGACCATTTGTAGACAATTTGTACTCTTTCCGCCTTCAGGGCATAAATTTCATACAATCTACTGTGTGTTTGATGCCAGACGGGATTATACAATGTGAAGCAGAGAGGCCGAGGATGATAACATTTCCAATGATATCTGTTATAAAAGGTCCACGCGACCCTGCCGCAGCCAGAACCTTTCCCTCTTGCAGCTTCGCACGCAGCCGCTCATTAACTTTGGCCTTTCCAATGTGAGGTCTGCTGGCAGAAGACACGAGGGATTCTTTTTATTGATTTGCCATCCTTTCAGATATAATTGCTGGCAGTTGTGCTGAATTTGCCCCCGTTGGCTCCATACTGGGACCTTTTGATCTTTCGAGCACCTACGGGCTCTAAAAATTAGGCTCTCGGCAGCTACACACGACTGCTATGCTGTCATTTTATTAAAAGACTGATCCCCATAATTTACATTTGTTTGGAAGTCAGTGGGTTAAAGGCTACTTATACCTTTGATAACTGTAGATGCTCATATTTTGGTCCAAAAGTCAGTTGAATTTCCGCAAACTGCTAAAAAGGCTTCCTAGCCTTCCTTTAATGTCACTTAGTGCCGGCTGCAAGGTCATCGCCAACATGCTCAGCCGGCAACTGTTACAGAATCACTGACTAGTCACAAGCCCGCTGCTCAGACCCCTAAATATTTCATTAAATGGTTAACGAGTATAGATTTTTTTATTCAAGGCTTTAAAGGATGGCACAATGAGTTAAGTTCTCCTCAGTGGGCCTTGTGAAAGCCTTGTCTCCTAAATGAATTGTTCTTTCAGCGGTCTAACATGGTACCAAGCCTCTGTGCCAAAATAAACATCATTATTATTGCATGAAAAAGGGTGCAGTCTTAAACTTTTTTCATTAAAAGTCTGATCTCTTCATCGAGAGTAAAACAGCCTATAAAAACATTCATCAATTTCTAACATTCCAAACATGGAAAAATACACATCTAATTAATCAATCATATTACGCCCCATAAATCAAGCGAACAGGCAGAAAAATGCATTAACATTGAGGCAGCAATATTTACAGTGTTACACGTATCGAACAAAGCGAAGACGTTCAGCTGGCTTTTCATCACATGGGTCGCTTGCCACCGGGCCGGCCAATACATGACCGGGTACAAATGGGATAACGCCATTAAAAGACAACGTGAAGGGCGTGCTAATTGAGTGTCGGGGAAACATAAAATGTTTGAGGGGCACTCCGGCCATCATATGCACTTAAATGTTTGTGCTGTCCATGCAAATGCAAGGGGGGATTTGCAGAAATCCCCCCCCACATTCAAAATACATTTGGTCCTGCCCTCACCCCCCCCCAAATAATGCCCCGAAGGAGACGCATTCACTAACCGCACCAATTAAAATGCGTACTTTGCTGCCTATTATTATTATTACTATTGTTTAATAACTTTAATAAATAAAATAGTAATAATATTAATATTAATAATAATAGACCCTGCTGGGCTCTTCCACTGCTCCCCCTGCTGGCTGATCTCACATTTGCATTCTTCTATGGGAGGGGTGTCAGTGACATAAGACTGTCCCTTTCATTTCTAGAAATAATAATAAAATGCGTCACTTTTAGAGTAGAATAAAGAAAAGAACTCTGTGGTGCGCATTTACAGAGAACACCAGGGTTCTAGTAGATCAATGTCAACCCCTGTGGTACCCAGAGGGTAATTTCCTGCCCTTCAAGCTCAGAGATAGAGCGCTAATACAATTTGATTTGACCAACTAGCATGGCAGGATTTCCTAAATGTAGATTTCTTTTACTGATGATTTCTAAGCAATTGAGCGAAAGCTCTCTCACATTCAGTCTGGGGAGATCTATGAGATGTTTGCCTATTATTGAAAGCAAGTGAGTTATACGGATTCATGGAGAGATACACTTTATTTCTTTAGTCTATAACCTCTAAAACACCTGTTTTTTAAGATTTTTTTATGATGCTTATGTTCCTGTCCACATTTGACCTGCTAGAGGTATGTGTGGGCAGCAAAGCCGAACCCGTGCTGTTTGGGAATATTAATTCCACTTACATGCACAAATTAAATCAGACACAAGATATTCTGTTCCTAAGGAATTAGGAATCAGGTGGCCTTGTAGCTACGTTCTGCATCATTCTGGAGATAGGAGTAAAGTCTGATTGTTGACCCAATAAGTACATGTTTTCCCAAAACAGAAGAAACGCTCCGCGCCAAGGAACAAATGCCTTCTCCAGGGAGATACTGTGACGGGCGAGATGTGGGCGTATTGGAGCAGGAACGATGGAGTCATAGCTGGCTCTAGACCGTGCATTATCCTGATGGTTTAGCAAAAGCAACCGCGAGAATTAGGGAAACAAAAATAAGTCTGGCTCACAAGCAACGACCTGGCATGAGATAGAAGGAGGGAATTAATTTAAGGCCAAGGGAGTGTAATCATAACTCAGAAAACCCTGGAAAGTCCTGAGAGCCACTGACACTGAGTGAACAAGTAGACAGTCTTACTCCATGGGAGCGGGGCTTAATCAATTTGTGTGTTCACGAAATTCCACCTGCGACCACTTCAAGTCCGACTGCCCCGATAAACCCCCAGCACCCGCCAGTTCAATACCCACTTTAATGAAAAGAAACCGAGTGCTCCGGGATATTACGCAAAGAAACCTAAATTGCTATTCCAACACTTCGAACATATAAATGTTAAAGTTTTTCTGCTAGAAAGGCAACAAACACATTCGACCAAACAGTGCCATGTTGGCTTTGAACATTCAAAGTTAATGAAGATGGCGTCAAAAGTGCTGTATTTCGGTATAAAAGCAATATGTTCAGCAGAGCACCTTTAGAATTCCCCCCAACTACGTGACTAAAGCACCCGCAGAATTTCCCACCAAGCGACTTTGTAACGTGAACGGACTGGACAGTTTCTATTGGAATTGATTGCAGTTTATTTATTCTCTCATCAAGGTTACTTAACTTATAGAAGATCCAAGAGTTACTTCAAAATAGATTTCTTTACTAAACCGGGCCATTCCTTTGGCTGTGGCGTTATTCATACGCAGCTTTTATATAGAATAAGTGTTGATTGTTGGATAAATGGAAGATTCATTAATCAGTGTCACTGAAATGTGTGTAAGTGTTGAACAAGGTTTCAGCTCCCCAACCCCCACATTCTTTTTAAAAGGGTTTGTTGTGATTTGGCTCATATGAAAGAAAAATACCCAGTTTTTACACAAAAAAATAAAATAAAACTGTTTGCTAGGTGGAATAAAAGCAATATTTGCGGGCGTTTAACGTGCGCTCATCCATCTTCCGCTGGGCATGTCTCATCTGAAACCCCATTGTGTTTATAACTCGGCTTTATGTCTGTTCCAGGGCATTTTTATTGCATAGAACGGGGGTCCCGACAAAAAAAATAAGACAAGGTAGGGAGAGTAGACAGGGGAAAGAAAAATGTTGGTGCGCTAAGCTAGTTCCAGGCTATGGTAGGGAGAGTAGACAGACACTAGAATGGACCAATGAAATCAAATTTAATCATTTTCCCCCTTTTTCTCTAATTTCAGTTCACTTTTGCAGCTACAAAGAGAAATCAATCAGCCTTTACTGTCGCCTCTCTGCCATACTAGAGCTGGACTCCTTAATTTCCCAGCAGGCTTTGCGAGAAGCCATCTCGGACGATGAAGTTGGAGCCGCTAAACAGAGACACCAGCAGGTTCTGGACTATATCCAGGTAAGAGGGTCACAGCATAGCTCACGTTGGGAACGCGAGCAGCAGCTAGGCCTCACCGCCCTGACTCCAGTCTTTATGGCAGATAAGAATCATTCGGCCCCGTCTAGTCTGCCCATCTTTCCTGATGTAAGGACTCATCTCTAGAATACCTTTATGCCATGTCCTTCACTACAGCTTCTGCTGGGAGGTGGTTCAATTTTTTTTTTTACCAAAAAACTTCCTTTCATTAATCTAAAACTCTAAACATCCCACCCTCTAGATTTAGATTAAACTCTTGTTCTTACTTTTCTCTTCCTACACCCCCTTCTATCCCATCTCCTCTCAGACTTCTCTCCCCCAAGCCTGACATATTGAGCTCTGTCTTCTCTGATCATTTTTATTCTGCAAACTATTCCGCCTCAGAGATCAATTCTACCAAGTGCATTATCTTACATTTATCTACGTTAAACTCTAGCTGCCGTGCTCTCCACCCAGAAGCCCATCACTGTTACAGAACTTTGCATCATCTGCAAAAAGACAAAGCTAACCATTAACACCTTTGTGAATGCATTTAATGTCTTCATTTGTCACTTTTCTAATTCTGTATATAAACTGGGTAAAAAGTGAGATTTTGTTACTGCACGAGTTTCTAAAACTATCACTCCTGGAAATATGGGGAAAAGCCACCGGCTGAGCTCACGACACACCATTTACTACATATGAGTCAATGTTTCCCCATCTCTAGCAGCAGGTCACTTAATGAATTCTGGGGCAAAAAGACTGAAAGATGCAAATGTATCAATTACCGACCCCCCCCTTACATTGTAACACTTTTACCATAATAAGATTCCTTACACTGCCAGAGCCTTAGCTTTGCTGCAGTTTCTATAAATCTCTATCTGTCTTATAAACTCTGTATTGATTTGTCTAAACAGACAAAGCCTCTTAGTTCGCTGCTACCTGATTGGACAGCATGCTGCCAACTGCGTTAAGAGGCCGGCGTGTGCTGTCTGGTTAAAGGTACGGCGTATCTGTGCAGCTCAGCTTCCACAATAATAAAGCCCAGCTGTAGCTTACCTTATAAGAAATAAATCATCGTGATGTTCAGCCCTGACCACAAACCACAGGAACACGTGTGTGATTGTACGTTTAAACCATGCTAGAGTCCCTCCACAAACCGCACATTATAGAGAGCAGGGAAAGGCTATGTAAATATCGTATAGTTATTAAAATAAAGCAAGCCTTTGAAACATAGATTTATAGAAACATTTGCCTGCGTTTTTATACATATACACATTTTACTTTTTTCTCACACCAATAGTTTTTTAATGTATCTATTTTCTTTTTAGTCCATAAAATATATACAAAATGTGTTTTTACGAATGGCAGATTAGCACGAGCACGGTGTTCTGAACCATAACTGCTTTATGGCCCATGTTTCCTAAGCCGTGCTATTTCTTTGACTTAAGTTTGGACGGCCATGGAAGCACAAGCATCCAATTAGGGATAAAATAAGGCATTAGCCCCTGGAATGCTGATTGAAACCGTGGGCACAGGTTTAAAAGGCCTAAGTGGTCTTTTTACAAGTAGTAATTGCCTGTTATGGTGGAGAGACCACTTCTAGATACCCACCCACCACCAGCAAGCATTCTATAACCTGCCCCATCCACGTGTATGTAGAATATTAATGACGTTGCAGTAATCATAGCAGGGATATTCCGAGTGTCAACAGATCACTCTTGATGCACCCGTCTGAAAAATACATCACTTATTATTTCTTGTAAGATGCCAGCAGATTCCATTAAAACGTAACAATAACACGGACAGGCATAAGGCACGCTGGCACAGGAGGGTAAGAGATTCAAATGCCAGATTCAAATATTGAAATAATCTTGCTCTTGATGTTGACAGCAAACAGATGAAATATGGCGTGAAATGAGGTGGATCATGGACGCCCTGCAGTATGCCCGCTATAAACAGCCAGTGGCTGGCTTGCCGATAACCAGATTTATGGACCTTTCTGAAGACCAGAACCAAAAGAAGAACAATTCAACATCGTCCCATCTCGATTGTCTGCCGTCCCCCTCACCATCACCAGAACTGCACCGTAGAAAAGCTCTGAGCGGTAAGGTTTTGCATTTGCTCTGTGCCCCTGGGCTGTACAGAACACTGCTTAGTAAGCGTGGCCCATCCACCTTTTCTTTCTCCCGTCGCCTCGTACCGGAGGTCGGTGAGTAATAGGAGAGTGTTTGCGGGCTGCTCTGGTGTATACATTAGAATTTATGGGCTCTCCCACTTCAAAGCATCACCATATTTACCACTAAGTCGCTCCTTTCACCAGTAAACACAGGCAGGGATCTGGAGAACAGCTCTCTCTGGCCGTGATATACTGCGGTGGGTGAAGGTGCCTACCTGCCGGATCAAATTCAAAATATGATTTCTATATGTCAGATTTAGGGAAATAGATGGCAAAAGTAATACTATTTCTTTAAATCAGGTAGTCGAGAAAAAGAAAGAAAGCTGCTTTAAATCAGCCTTGTAGCCGTAGAGAAATCTAGTTTGTCCTACAGAGCTGCATGAACTGTAAAGCCTTTTATATCGGGGATGATGTGCGGTAACACGGGAATGATAAAGGGAGGTCTATTCACAGAACAGGGTCTCTCTAGTGCTTTATTATCCTGTTAGCGGCCGTAGAGAATCGCACTGACGTTTTATACGCCAATAATATGTCTGATAGGTAATCCTTATACCTCGAGCTGTCTGCAAGGCACCGCGGCACCTTAACTCATTTCAGCTTCTCGGCGAAAAGAAAAGAATAAACTAATAGTAGTTTTTCCGGCTACTGAAAGGCTTTCTGTTTGGCAGACAGATCTCCATTAACCAGGGGCACACGGCACTCACTCCTAAAATCCCTTTACAGACAGATGCGGATCTGCGGGCAGGCGGCCGGCCGTCTTCGGATACTCGCAGTCTGCGCAGATTGGAAAGCTCTTTGTTGTGGCTTCTCATAAATTAGGTTCGAACTAGACAGCCGAGGAGAGAGTTTTTTAGGGTTTTATAAGAGGATAAGTCTCCTTTACACCCCCCAATAATGTTTGCAAGTTCTCTTTCCTGGGGGCGGATATTATTTACATGAAATACAAATACAAACACCCAAATTTCTAAATACATTGCGATAATTATCTTGGGGGGTTTGCTTTTTGGGTTAAGATATATTGCTTGTAGGAAGAAGGCATTGTTTACGGGTTGGAGCGAACTTATAGTAGAATAAAACTTCTAAAAACATTCAAAGATTACTGGAATTCATTAGCACCACTTAATTTTATAAACATGGGTTTGATGGTAAATAACAGTTCTTTGGCCTACGTTCTCTGCTTAGTTTTATCATAATGTCTTAGATTAGGGAGCTATATGTCCATCCCATACATATTTAAACTCCCTAACTATATTAGCCTCTGACATTTCCACTGTGGGGCTGTTTTACATATCAGGGAATGGGGACACGTAAGGTATCCCCCCGCTGTATTTTACATATCAGGGAATGGGGACACGTAAGGTATCCCCCCGCTGTGTTTTATATATCAGGGAATGGGGACACGTAAGGTATTCCCCCCGCTGTGTGTTTTATATATCAGGGAATGGGGACACGTAAGGTCCCAGCTGTATTTTACATATCAGGGATTGGGGACACGTACGGTATCCACCCGCTGTGTTTTACATATCAGGGAACAGGGGCACGTAAGGTATCCCCCACTCTATTTAATTCTAAAAAGGCTGATAACATTTAGGAATATGCAGAAGGAAGGTTATTGAGACCCAGCCATGCTAACTCAGCTGGTGAGATAGATTCCTTAAAATTACATTGTTCTTACGCATCAGGTTTTGGCCTGTCAGGGGGCGTTCGCTGGCTGTAACATACACTAGAATCCAATGTAATCAGCCTTAATAAATTTGGGACAGATCTGTGAGGTTAATGCGACCTCACCTTGGCGCACACGGTAGCAGAACACCGACACAGCGCCACAATTCAATTCAGCGATCCAATGATCCAGTATGAGTGCCGGAGGCCTCTCTGGTTAATTGGTTACTCTTACAGTATATCACATTGCAATGTTTTTTTGTGCGAAAACAAAGTATTTCTGTGGCGATTTTAACCTCTACTTAACTCGCCTAAATAATAATAAAAAGAAGGTACTTGGACAAGATAGGACAGATTTTGGCTTCTATCGTCCTGAACTCTAGAACCAGAAGAACCGAGGTTCTTGGCTTGGTGGCTGTGCCGCGGGCCCTGTAGTCGCTCGTGTCCTGTGCAATTAGTGCACAGAGACATTATTCAGCTGCATGCTGGCTTAAAAATACCGCCGTCCCTTGGGGGCTTCGTCTAGGTGAAACAGTGGGCTCCTTCAGGTTGGGTAATGCTGTCCTCGCATACTGCACCAGAGTTTACTCAATCCCATCATTGTGGAATTCTAGCAGAACCAAGCAAGTCTACGAAGGATTTCTTTTTTTCTTTTCTGTAAAAGTTTGCTAGGAATCTCTGCGTATTTGCGGTTAAGAGGCTTCTGTTGGCGGCGTGAGTCATCATTCCAGTTATAAATAGATGCAAAGGTGTATTTTCTAAATTTTTTTGGTCTGAATTAATGTGTTTTACAGCCAAAAACACACAGCAACTAATCAGAAGTGCGAGCCGTTTAACCGTTAAGCTGACGGTTTGTCAGGCGATACTTTCATGCAGTCTTGTGTGGCCTATTGAGCACAAGAAATAAAATTGCTGAACTTCGGCCCCGAGCGCACATCTCAAGATAAAGCATGAGTGAATGACACCGGAATACCTACATTCAAGCATCTCGAACTAAGTTGATTTAGCCACGAAACGCGAATCGGACACGTATCTGACATGTATCTGACATGTATAGACGCCTCGCAATCGGCTAGTGCTTCCTAAATTGTTTTTAATGGTTATATTTTAGGCTTTTCACAGATATTTAAAAAAAAAAAAAAAATGTGATCAGTTATGATTGGTCACCCCAAAACGGAGCTCTCTCATTAATAATATTTAGCTGGTGTTCTAGCACAAGTTACACCTGACCCTTGTATTTAAAGACATTTAAGTCCTGAAAGGGAGAAAGCATTGGCTGGAATCTGACAAATACCCCTTTTTAATACAGAACTAAATATAACCACTGTTTGGCAAAGCGATCCGGGAGCTTATTGAATTAAACATGCATCGAGAGCCCCATGTGTTTCAGTGACCTAAGCTGAAAACGCTTCTAATTAAGGTACATTTTACATTCTGTTCGGATTTCTAACACGCGCAGCCATCTGTGTTTTTCTTAAAAAGTACAATTAATTACAGTCGGTAATTGCTTAAATGGAAATGCATGATAAGGAGCTAAGGGGTCTGAAGTATTGGGAGTAATGTGTTTAAACCTATTTGTATGATAACAGGAATAGTATTGGGTATGGCTGATAATGCCGTCACAGTTTGTGTGTTCTGCTTGGCAGAATGCTCCAGCTTTCCTACCCGCTATCTCAGTCGCACAAAGGATGAATGAATAAAACGCACACGCATTCACTTTCCGGGCCACTAGCACCTTTACAGGTATCCAGGTTAAGGAGCCCAGCTTTCAGTGTTACTGAACACGTTAGAGGAGCTACATCATTTCTTAGGTTCCAGAACAGGTTCGGACTAACCGTGTGAGTTCTCTGACCTGCCCGACTCCATTGGAACCACTCATTATAGCCCTTTCTGGCAGGATCTTTTAGCTACTTGAAACCAAGCCTTGTGCCTTGAGCTAGAAAACGGCTTTATGTTAACAGAATTACAATGGCTTGCTGCAAAACATACTGGCCTTAAGTTAAAATTACACTCCATGTTTTTTTACTTACATCAGTGTTTCATTGTCCTTATGCACCCCTAACATTCACAGTATATATATATGTACTACGTTCTGTCTTCTTGTATATTCTGTGATAGTCCGTTTCCTAATAAGCTAAAACACCAGTTCTCCCAGTACAGATAGATCACAGTACATTTCCATCAATAAAAAGGGCCTTCCGGTAAGTTAAGAGGCTATAAGACACGGTATGACTGTCTTCCCACGCTGTACTGCGCTAATAAATCGTGACGCAATAAAACAAATCATTAAAAAAAGCTAATTGAGGACACTTTAAAAAATGTGGAAATGCCATTTTTCAGTCTGTCTATTACTGGTCTCAAAATAATAATTATATATGGATGTCTGAATTAATCCCCATCCTTATTTTAAAAACACATATTTAAATATGGCAGCAATATAAAAAAAATAGACTGTTTCTCAAAATCTTTCAGTAGGATCTTCCTCTAAAGCACGGCCCCCATAATAAAGCCAAAGTACTAACAGATATAATTGGCACAGGACAGGAAAGAGAGTTATACACAAAGTGTGTTTCAAGTAACACTGGGGTGACAGATTATCCGTGACACTCACACGCTTATAAAAGAACACACTGAAATTCACAGTCTCCGCCAGCATAGAAAGGGTAAAGATGTCTTTCAAAAGGCAAAATCAGGGGACAAAACAAAGGAACCGTGCCTGGTCGCTAAACGGTACAGATTTGTGCCGTGGGCAATTAAAACGTAAGTTTGAAAAGAACATTTCCCCAGAGGCGAGGGTGCTGAGTGCTACTGATAAATTAATACTGGCCTCGCTGTTACAGATACCGCAGGAAGACCCCAAGAACAAACACACAAAGTCAAAACAACAAATAAGGGTTCTTCCTGTGCCAACACAGTCCACGTGGGACATTTCTCAATGAATCTCTGAGCATTATATATATAATCACGATTCACCTAGATTTCTGGAGAAATGGTTTGGGATACATACCACAGTCCAGCAGAAGAGGAAATCCTGGGTCTATTGCTAACCAAATTCTAGGACTAACGATAGAGGAGATAACGAAGTGTGCAAACAATTCTCTGTATCCAGGACACGCCACATGCTTCTCGACGTAGGTCATGCCCTATGGCTATATTGTGACTTATGATATCTTCTAAATGACAATGAAGATAGGCTGTGAGCGGAAAACACACAGGCAGTTCAAACCTTTCCCAATCGACCAGGGGTAATAATGGCTGCGGAGGCAAACATTTTCATTGATCTTTCCAGCAAACTACAACAAATAATCACCTTCTCAAAGTCAAATAGTGATTCAGGCAAATATTCTCATTCCTTGGAGACAGAGTGGGGAACGGGGGTTCATGGCATGTGAAGGAGAACCAGGTAGTGTCATGGGATGGGGTCGGAAAAGCGTGAGAAAGGTGCTAAAGGGAAAAAGGGAAGAGTGGAGACTTTTGGGGATGAAGAACGATGATATTACTAATATCATATCGTGCAGTTGAAATGTAACACAATACGTTCTCTTGTAATAGATGGGATTGTCTGTCTTTTGAGAATAATGATGGCTTGTGGATACTAACTAACTTTCTCCTTTCAGATTCCCAGCCATGCTCAGATGAAGAAGGCTGCTCAGAGGTGTTTCTTCCGACTGACAGTGACTACGACTCCAGCGATGCTCTGAGTCCCAGAGAGCTCGATTTAGTCTATTCGTCTTCTAATGACATATCCCAGCAGGCGTTGTCCGGCCTGAGCGGCAGCGCCCCCGACGTCCTCCAGGTGAACGACATGAAACCTTGCTTCACCTTGAAGGAAGAGTGCACCACCTTGGACCCGAATACGGAGTACTGCACCAGATACATGGACAACCTCTCGGTAATGGGTTTCCCTTCAAAAAGCATGGACAAGTCCCCTAACTCAAAGCAGCACTTTAGCCTCCTAGGTAAGAAAAGGTCAGGGAAGCATCAACACTGCAACTACTTCACTCGGCATCATCGCTGGCTACGGGTCCACAGCGAGTCACAGTCTTTGTCTGAAGGAATCTACACTCAGCACATGTCTAGAGCAGTGGATCTTAATGAAGATTCCACCTCTGGCGAACAAATAACCATTCCAGTAGATACCCCAAGAAGCACTTTTTTACCTCATGCTTCTAGCCTGCCCGAAGAGGGCAAAACCAAGTACAACGAATCGAAAATGAATGTGCGCAGGATTTATGTTGAGCCTTGCAAGCAAATCATGGCAGAGAAGGAAAGGAAAACATGGACTTTAAACATAGATGGATCGCGATCACCTGTCAAGGAACCCAGCATACAGCTCATTACTGGGCAAGACATGGACTCAGATGATAAGACCAACTTACAGCTGTCGGAAGTATGTAGCAGCACATTATAACGAGAAGGAACATCTTACATGCTATTCTCCATCTGTCAAGGTCCTCCCTTAATTTATAATTTCTTGTGATGCTGATGTGTTTGTATAGAGCTTTGTCTGCTGGCGTTATCATATTCTATTTGCACATAATCAAATGTATCAACACAATTTTGTTAATATTGCCCTTCATAGCAAGAAAGCCAAGTGTGTGGGTAAAATTCCATGCTGTCGGTGACTATGAACAACTACCATGTGTTGCATCCCCTTACTGATGTCTGCATGGACACAATGTTGTATTGCCACATTACATTGGATACATCTAAAAATAATGTTTCCTTATCATTCTCTTCTGTTGAGAATTGACAAGTTTCTAATCCCAAGTATTATTTAATGAATATCGAACAAAAATGCATTAGGTAGAAAGTTTTCCTAAACATGGAAGGACACAAAAGCACAAAGCTGAAGAGATTCCTGTGTTGGAATAAGCACGTAGCTTATCCGGTAAGGTTTGGGTTCCCGGAAAGTTTTAATATTTCCCATTTTAAAGTTAGTATACTAAATATATTATATTTATTATAGTATATTAAAATTATAAAACATACAGGGCGGCAGTAAGAAGCAAGCGAGTGCGTCATAAAGAGTTACGGCATTTTGGGATCGCTTGACAATTTCTAAAAGCGTTATACAATAAGTTTATTCCGATAGTTACTGCCAGAAAAACCCATAAACCATATTTCACACAATAAAACATAACCCACCATAGACCTTCAGCATTCAAAGGGTAAACCTGTTTACAAATAATATTTCACAATTATCAATTATCTAGAGTTTGAATATTTACCATTTTTGGACCTTTTATTAAAGCACCTAACAGTTTACAGTAGAATCAGACAAGCTGTTTGATGGCTGAGGGTGATCGGAGCTAGCCCAACAGCCGACGGGTGAATGGCTACCTGGTAAATGGTTTACAGCTCCAAAAAACGTTTTGGTTATAATACTGCTCTTAAAATAGAATTTCATGATTGCTTAGTAAATTTAGCATTTCCTATTCGGAAGCACTTTTGTAGGGCCAGTGGCTTAATCAACTATTTTTTTGATGGATGGAAACAAGTTAACAATGAAATGGAATTCTATGCAACACGTACTTTGTTTATTAATTAAAAAATGTGCTGCTCTGCTTACTTATCGTGACTGTAAGACGTTACTAGCAAAGTTTGGTGTTTCTGGAAATAAATACTAGCTGGTGTCACTTGCCACCTACACTTTAGCCTCTAGTAACGCATTATGCATCGCTTTAGAATAAGTAACACTGAGATAGTTGAATGAAGCCTCATTTTTGGAAAATTGGGTTGTTTTCACTACTCTATCAGTCTACTCAATAGAGATCATGCCTTCTCCAATATCACAGCCCAAATAAAATAGCTTGATAGCAGCTTTCTCCTCCACACACAGCCCTGGTGACCATTGTGCCACATCATCTTCCGGCTTTCACTTTAACTCATAAATCACTCAATGCTGTATCCCCCCAAACAAGTGCCCTCAATCTTAACCTATTGTGCAACGAGACAGGTTCTTAACATGTGAAGTAGCCCAAAACCCAATTTTTTCACCGGATACAAATATCGCTGCTCTCTAATGCACCAAAAGCGACAGTCAAAACTCTCTGGTCGCCAGCGTAAAATGCAGCCGGCACGGTGAGAACAGGGAGGCGATGGCTGGCATCTTCCTGAATTTACTGAGCTATCCGAGTACAGTTCTTCCTCCATGATCGAGACCGCTTCACTTTAGTGAAAGGTCCGAAAGTTTAAACCTATTCCTATTATCTTCGACGTAACCGTACTAAAGCTCTCCGGTCCCTTTCAGTGATTTTCTCTTGACTCTTCAGCGTTTTAGTAGCAAATGACCCTAATTATTTTTAGACAGTTTCCATCTGAAATTTTTGTAGATTCCAGGGCTGAATTTTCGTGACAGGTCTCGGCTACTCGTAAGGCAGGAGCGGTAGGCAGAGAGCCTTTTCCTGGTATCAATCAGAGCATCAGGCCCCGTTTGTAGCCCTGTCATCTACAATCCTTTGACAGGTTTTTATTTATCCAATCTACTCATCCTAGCGATTCCTTTTGAAGTGTCTCATTCCAGCCACAGTGGAGTCAGCCTCTGTTTGTTTTGTTAACCCTGGAAGCCAATCTGAATGACTTTCCTCAGAAAATGAGACATTGAAGCAACACAAGCCTGACTTCATCTCTGTTATCACATGTGCCTCTATTGTAAAGACAATATTTACAATCTCCGACACTTCTGTCTGTTCTTAGTATATATAAGCACGCAACAGTGAATTACCACAATCCTTCAAGGGCCGCTCCATTCTTTCTACAAGCAGCAGAATAGCTGTATTTGCAGAACAAGCCAGAATGAGAATTTCTTTCTTACAAGCGCATTACTAAAAGGCAAACAAAACATTTGCTTTTATAAATCACTGCAGAATTCTGTGGGATAATCTAACGTGTCAAGAAATGGTGCAACCTGACTTTCTGGAGCTTACGGCCTCCATATATACACACACATACCCTTTTTTTTGTAGGAGTTTGGAAAATAGGAATCGCTATTATTTTTAGCCATTAATTGTGAAACAAAACCCCCAGACCCGTTGATGACCTTGTGTGTAATGTGAATGAACCATGTTAATGAATGAAAATATCTTGCTGAACCTGTGCAAGTAACACTGGAATGATACCGCCATAATGCACCAATCGCAGAAGAAAGGTGTAAAACTAATACAAAGAGAGAGGACAGTAATTTACCTATTTTGTTTCTGATAAAATGAAGGGGGGCTTAAAAAGTTCTCTGGTGCACCGGTTGAGAAGACCACATCTCAACCCATGGTGGCACCGCTTAAAGTGTCCTTCACAAATTATAGTCCATGCAACTAATGGAAAACTAAACATTTTATTTATTTGGTTTCTGTTTCAAATAAAACCCCTACACGTATTCTTCATATGAGATGTAACACCATGTATAATTTAGAAGATAACATTCTAAAAAGCCCTGAAGAAAGCTGTACTTCAAAATGTTCCCTCTTGCCAGGGCAGGAATCTGTGATGCTGGCAATGCCTGGGTATCTAACCCATGATGTATATGCAGGGGTTTTATTGTAACTATATTGTGACTATACGTTGTAATCGTTCAGTGAAATGTAGCATTCAAACCCTTTGTAGCAAGTAAATGCAATATCCACGGTAACAGCTGCCGGTCAGCTGCTGTTAATGAATTCTAACACATATGGATCTATACACGCATTAAGAATTATTCAAACGCACATATGAAATATAAACATATTTATGGCGTGTGACTGTTAAAACTTACGTACAAGCATTAATTCAAAGTATATATATTGCATATTTATTATCTGGTACTAATGTTTATGAAGAATCTGCTGCTATATATAAAATACTCTATTTGAGTGCTTAGGGTCGGGTATACTAAAGGTGTTTTGATCAAGTCGGTGTTGTGAAATGTGGCATTTTGCACCACTCTCTGCACAGGAAATAAAACTCAGCCTTAGCACTGCTAAGCTGACAGAGCCCTTCTGCATCCTTTGCATTGCTACATGGTCAGCACATTAGGCAGGCACCGTACGTAGGCATCTCCCGTTTGTTGCTAACTGTGGAAAGGTGAGGGAATGAAGGTGTAACAAATTTAAATCAATGTGATTAAAAAAGTGTGTAGATGCGGGTGAAGTCATATCAAACAAACCAAAATCAATAAATGACGCTAATATATTGAAACACCGGCTCATAATCTTGTATAAGACCCCAGTCAGGAGGGGAAACTTGTTCCACGGTAAACTTATTTCACAACAATAATCTCCGGAGAGGCTGCTCATTCACACACGGTGCTCGTAATACTCTGGGCCAGGAGTTAAACCAGCTATACCATGCAGCTCTTATATTGTTAAATGAAGTATTGGTGAATAGAAAGGCACGCGAGTATTCTGCCTTTTGCTGTGAGTAATACGTGGATGTGCGTTAGGCTGTATATAATCGTAAAATATATTTTAATCTAATCACCAGCAGTCTTATAATACGAAATGCTATTTTTATGTCTCATAATGGTGACTTATTCTGACCACTTTCTACTTTGTAATGTAAAGAACGTTGCTCTACCCGTGTCAATAGTTTAGCAAACTTCATGTCTATTTCTAAAGGAAACTGTAGTGTGTTTTTGTTGTTTGGTTTTGTTTTTTTTTATGGTTAAGCTTCGATACGGACGATACTTGTGTACATATCAAATCTTTCATTCTCAATGATTGTGTTATACTCTCAGGGACCTGTAACACGTTGGGCAGATTTTCAGGTCTCTATCATCGAGTAGGCTGGATGATAGAGACCTGGACATCTGCCCTAACTGTTTTCCGATGGGAGAGGGATTGTCAAAGCCTGACTTGTGGCAGATCTCTGACAAGGGTATTCACTAAACCAAACATTTCAAAACCCCCTACAATGTCACTATCCATTATAAAATGAGCTCCTCTTATAGGAAGGGCTGACCCTGTATAATGTTATAGTTTCTAATATACGGAGTTATACATTATAGAGGGCCAGCTTGGTCCTTCCTGCAGTAGAGGCTGCCAGTGAATACATCAATTTATAATCCACCATTCCTGTGAATGTTATGAATCACTACTCGAAAAAGCCTGGTAACTGTTTCGCTTTATGCCTTTCCTGTACATAGCTGATTAGATGTTTTTGTTAGTTGTCCTTGGAGTACGTTGTTAATATATATATATATATGCAATATACAGTATATACACACATTCTATTCTGTAAAATAATTATTTTGTCGGCCTTTATGTATATATTGCACAGTGTACATTGCTATAATTAGCACCAAAACAGAACAATATTTTTGAATCTAATGTATTGCCTAATTTTATAAAATTTGGGTGGAAATGGCCTCGTACAGAATTTTGCTAATGTTTTGATGCGTTTTATAGGAAGGGGGGCTGCAGACACTGACATTTTGGGATATTTTCTAAGAATGTTTGTGGCGGTTCAGTTCCGGAGATAGACTGGGAACAAAAGTCTTTATTCTAAAGGTTTCCAACTTAAAGTTATTGGGCTGCCAAAGATAAGACTGACCCTGGACTATTATACCTGCCTGTAGTGTTAAGTTTAGAATTATATTTGACACGTGTTTTATCCTCACACTTGTGGCACTTCGCAGTTTCAACCAAGGTGCTATCTGTCCAAGACTTGGGAGTCTAACTTCCTGACATTGAAGTGGTCAGAGGGGCTATGAAATAAAATCTCAGTACCCGCGGTGGTTGGGTGGGCACCAAAAAATATCAGGAAGGTAGAACCCCAGGCATGATCTGGGTATGAGAGGAACAGCTGGTGACAGGAGCAATGGCCAAACACCATAAGGCTCCTCCACAAAGCCTAGGTTGTCAATATTCCCTTTCATAGTTTTTGCACTTGTATCGGCCTCCATGTTCCCCATTTGGCTGGAACCATTCTATGGAGCTCTTATGCAGTCAACGTCTGGCCACTGAGCGTTTTGGGAAGCTCTGCTTTCTGGGTGGTCAAAATGCGAGGACCCATAGTTTTGATTGTTTCCCTTGTTCTTGAGAAACATGATCCCTGTATTGGCTAACTAAAGTATAATAGATTGCAAGCCTTCCAGACTATCTAGATCTCTTCTACTCTCAAAAGCCGGCAATCCATTATACTTCAGTTAGCCAATAAAGGTATTATATTTACCAAATGGCTCTCTTTCCAGAACTAGCAAGGTTCAACTCTAAACCTTGTTCTTAGTAGCCGACGTTTGACCCCCCCCCTCAGCTCACTCCAGCAGATAACACGTAGAACTGCTACTTTACCTAAATTAATCTAAATGCCTAAGGTTTGTACAAAAATACAAGCCCCTCCACAAATGCATTATACGCCCCATAAAGAAAAGAAAACATTACATACAATCTACTTAGATATTTGTGACTTAGAGTGGTTTTCAGGCAGGAAGAATGTTTCAAAGGAAGATTTATTGTCAAAAGTGAACTTTTCTCCTGAATAAACTTCAGACTATCAGAGCTTGTATTTGTAATAAAGACTGTTTCAACCAAACAAACAATGCAATTTCTGAACAAATACTTTCCGTGCATGTCTACATGTTTTTCGGCGCTGTTCTTGCATGTCCAATGCATTTTTGCTGTGTGTTCAACTGGATGATGCTCTTAATTTTTCCCTCTTTGTGTTTGAATGATTGTGAAGTTTGTTTGTTAAAATTTCAGAGTGAAGCCGTTGTTCTTACAAAAACCTTAAAAAAGCCCAAAAAGTTTTTATTCTTTCGCTTGGAGTTTTGAAATCGCTTAGCCCTAATATTGTGCTCAGTTTTAACACCAGTTCTCCGTGAATCAGGAAACCTCTGTTTTGGCACGTTTGTGATTTTGTTACTTTGGACCTGAGGATGTTTTGTTGTCTTTTTTCCTGAATGTACTGTTTTTTCCAATGCAAATTGTTGACTTTTTCAGCAAACGGTTCTCTTATTTTCTAGAGTCTACCTTTCAATAAACGGTTTTCCTACGCCCAGAGTCGTAGTCATAGTCTTTTTTTCGGTAAACTCGCACATCACACTCCAGCACAAAGCCATATGTACAAGAAATATACAACTGTTCATGGGAGATGATTAAGCCCATAATTAAACTATTAATTTGTGATAATGTAAAGATAAACTGGAAAAACGTAGCAACGGTTATCCAGAGGCCCGCTGAGGAAACAAATGGCAACACGATATATATATATATATATTGTGACAGAAAGCAGGGGATGATAATGGAGGGAGTGTATATTTCGCCTTATATTTTGCAGGGTGGTTACCCACAATAGTTTTACTAAGCCCCAGGGAGATGTATTGTTAATAAGGAATTATTAATGTCTGTTGTTATTTGTGTGTTTTGGGTCCCTGGGGTGGAGCATTTGGAGAGTAGGCCGGGCCGGTGCTCCACTCCACAGTTTATGAGCAGCCGAAGACCAGCAGGTGGGAATCCAGTCCGGAGATTATCGGATACTCTCCTAGCACTCACCTGCATCCACTAATTAATGGGAGAGGCAGTTAAGTAGCCTCCTGGTCTCAGAGCAAGCGAGAGATCATTTGGCTCCCTGAGAGGGAGAGAGAGAGCTGCAAAAATTATTATTATTGCTGTGATTATTGCATATAATCTGTTATTTTGTTGTTGGGAACGGATAAGCCGTCCAACTGTAGTTAGGTTGGAGAACCTTGTATTAGTTAGTGCTCACGAGAGGACAGAGTACCAAAGTAAAGCGGTATTGTGTCACAATATATATATATATATTATATATATACGTGAATCATAAAATCTAGTCTTTCAAAAAAGGCCTCATATTATACATTTGTATTATTTGAGCCTGAGACTAGCTTAGGGCACCGACATTTTTTCTTTTCCCTGTTTGCACATATTTGAGGTTGTTGGCTCCTCATCAGTCTGGTTGCAGCTTGCTGTCCAGGGGTTAAATGGGAGGAGGTTTAATTGCACCTCCCCCCACACATTAATAAGGTTTTGGTAGGAGTATAAACTGCTCTGTGTGCCCACTATGTAGGAGGTGAGAGTAGGTCCTCACCCTATTGAGAGTGTGCCTTGACGTGGCGGGTGAGCTTAATTATGCTTTGGCCAATTCATATAACCAAAACCTCTCATTTTATATTATGTTTATATATTTGTTGCCAACTTTATTAGGGTGAGAAGCGCAGACAGTATTTTGTTTTTTCAAAAAAGTTTTACTATTCCCCAAAGTTACTGAAAAAGGTTAATAATGCAAATAGTTTGGGAAATCATGTTGAATAATTTTCTTATTAATGTCTTACAGCCACCCCCTACTCAGTAATATGCAGAAATAATGTGTTATTAGGCAAAAATATAATTATACACACACATATATATATATAATTATAAAAATGCTCTGTCGTATTCTACTATTCTGATCTTAAAATTTGAGTCAATTTGAATAAATTAAAGTGAATAATTTGAATTCCAACCAGGAAATTCAGTTCATATCTAAAATGAAAATATGTCTGCGATTGGCTTTTTTTCCCCTGATGATTTGCATTAGCCAAAAAAAAAAATGTGGGGAAAAGACATTGATTTGTAGAGCTAGTGGAATGTGCCGGCTTAAAATATTCACGATAATCTCAACCTAATTCTTAAACAAACAACACACAATAGACGGCAGAGGCAAAGCTGTTACCGATATGTCCTGCTTGCTGAATTATGACTCGAAGTGTTTAGAATGAGGTCATTAAAAGGAGTTAGCAGCGAGTCTTCGGTAACTCTTGCAGAAAATAAATATATGATATTAAACAAATCCAAAGACCGCTCTGCCTATAGCAAACACAACCTTTGTACCGCATCCGGTCGCAACATTTCGAGCCGCCTTCAAAGGAATCTTTGTTTAGTTATTTCATAGAGACACCTCAAACATTAGTGTTAAAACTTTTACAATAGACGCACCAATAATATCAAATAAAGCAGAAGTTTATGCGGAAAACTTTAAAATTCTGACCTCACCAAACTCCAGCATAGCGATGCAAACTAACTAGGAGATATTCGTGGCTACAAGGTCATTTAAATGCCAATATCTAGTTTATACATATTATATATATATATATATATATATAATATATATATATATATATATATATACATACATAACCCAAAACTGATCAGCGACAAAAGAATGCACAGTCCAAAATCACACACATGGCAAAGCTTAGTCAATAACCTGGGGAAAGTGCATGGAAGTCTCCGGAAATAAAATTCTATTTTGAACGCCCGCTATCACTGTTTAGCTAAGCTGTGAAAGGCCGCTGATAGCGGCGCGATCGGATGCACAATCAACGCCACATCAAAAGGCAAACAGAGACTAATATACTCGCTATTTCTCAAAGACAAAAGTACAATCCGTTATCAACAATCCAACTAGTGCCCATCCTTAAAATCGCTTCTGCCCCCCCCCAAATAACAGACGCGGGAGATAGAAAAGGAAATATTATCCAAAATAAAAGCAAAGATAATTGAATTAAGGATATGCCGCCCCACTACATCTGGCCTCGGAGTTCATTGTGCAAATGATACTTGTTTTTGCTGTAAGTGGATCTGATCTTGGAGAGGGCTAATTGAAGAATTACTGTGTGTGAATAAGGTAGGGAATGGCTGTGAGCGATGAGATTAGTGGTCTTTTCAGAATTTGCACAAGACAGGAAACATTGGCCCCTGATGCCCCTCTTTTACAGGAGCTTGGGATATCTGCTGGGTATGAGGGAAGCGCAGGGCTCTACAGCCCTAAAAGCCCCGATAATGTGTATAGAAACAGCAGGGAATGGTTTTATAAATGAAATAAACAATTCTCCTTCTAAACGCCACAGTTATATTTGAAATCGTTCTGCTCTTACCCAGAAACGCCACTGACAGGGTTAACCAGCTTTGGAAAAGCATCCCGTTGCGTTGGCAGCCAAGAGGACTCTAAATAAACTCGATTTTATGTGCAGAAAATAGAAATCTGACTTGTTGGGGGAACCTGGTGGTCAATGTTGAGATTTATCCCCATATACAAAAAAAAAGATGGTTAAAAGTTAAACGTTAAAAATTAGCCTCTTTAGAAAACATACACTGAGAAAAAAAAAGTATAAAAGTAAGAATGGAAAGCAAAGTGGAAAAGAACACAACTCTCTGATTGGACAAATCGGAATTTCATTCATCACCAGAAAACGTATTTCTAATTCATTTGTATAAAAATATTTTATCGGAACTTTGGGAAAGCATCCAAAAAAAAAAAATCAAGAGAAATCGTGCAAATTGGCTGAGGAAGCCGTCATGTGGATGGATCTCGCGCCGTACCGATTGTCTCCCAGCAGGGCGCCGATCTGCCCTCAGCTAAGGGGCCGAGTTAACAGACCCCCTGCCCTGGCCGATAATTTGCACCATATTTGCGGTGAAGCTTAACACATGCAAACGAGCGTCTCGGAGAATGAAAATGTTGATTAAGCGTAATCAAAAGGTCCTTATTTCCCAGAATATTTTCACACCTCAAAGTGTTCACAGATTAAGATGGACTCGTTGCCTTCCTTGACAACCTTCGTGTCCCTCATTCAACCCCCTCAAGAGCTCTCCCTGAGTGTGAAGTGCTTTGGAGGAGATGTGATCAGGAAACTCAAGTGTCATTAGGAGGCGTTAGCCTTAGACCCAAAAAAAAAAAAAGGTAAAGTCCCTCAGTGCTTTTTCAATCACTTAAAGTCAGAGGAGCGGAGGAGATTTCCTTATCTCCAGACTTGTAAAGAGACATGCGGATTGGTAAACACGCTTGACAGAATGAATGGCCCCAAATCAAACAGAGCCCTCTGGAAATTTGTTTCTCTTGTGCATTTTTATTTGCTCCCCCCCCCCCAAGTTACCCTCATCCAACATTTAGCAAAACTTTACGGAAAATTATTAATTCAGAAGCAAAAAGAAAAAAAATCATGAAAAAAAATCATGAAAAATAAATATAATTAAAACGCCGCGCAACACCAATAAATGAATTAAAAAGTTATGTATTGAGATTTAAAAGGAGAGCGAGCTGTTGGGTGACCTCAAATCTTCTGTGGATACCTTACCTGCCTTAGCTCTTTCTCACGTTACTTCTAAAAAGATCACTTATCATAATCCAGGGGTTATCCAGGGAGGCTCCCCTTCCAGGGCAATTTACACAGACAGAGAGTTTTTTTGCCAAGAAGTCCAGCTACTTCGCAACCAAATATGGATTTCGGTGGCAGAGAAAGATTAACGAGGCGAAGATATAGACAATTTTTTGGCATCAATCCCAAAATCAACCGATTGCCGTTATGGAAGGATTCAGGCACTCGGACATCAAGACTGCAACAACAGCGAAGAAAACCTTTCCAAAGAGCCAAATCATTTTATAGAAGCCGTATGTCAGCAGCACACGTTAGAAGGGGGTAGATTAAGAGGATCAGATGTGGCATTTAATCATTGTTTTATACAGCAATGGGGGCAATGCAGTCATGCACTTTCCAAAATGCCCCAGATTACAGGAGGCACCTGGGGTAGATTACAAGTGAAGGTGGCTGTTTCGGAGTGGGAATGGCACTTGGGGTTTTACTACAGCCCCATGCTGGGGTTAGAGAGGGTCTTGATTACAAATGAAGTTGAGAAGCTGGTGTTTATGGCCGCTTCTGGGGGATTCTCCCTGCCTACAGACACCATTCTGTCCCATGTTTAAATATTTGCCTAATTACCTCTGCCTTATGTGGTCTCGTTATCCAGTTTGCATAGGAAAGCATTCATCAAAGCCTGTGGTTTAAGGTGTGAACAAGCTTTATGGTGTCACTCGGGTTATTTCACTCACACTGCCTATGACTTTGTGACGCTTAACCCCGGCAACACAAAGTCACTTATAGACCATCTTAAATCATACAGTACGGATTACAGTAAACCCACCAATGGGAGATTAACTCATTGAAATAAATACAGAGGTTGGAACCGGATCACCTTTTGCAAACCCTGGGAATTCGGTTTAAGAAAACCTTGCGTTAACGGTCGCTTTAAATGATAGGTCGGCGGTATTTGTAAACTAAAAAAAATAAAAAACATCTGATTAACATCTGTAATTCTGCACCTATTAGCTTCCCTCGTATGTCATCCAGAATTCCACATTTCAACTAGCGCTGATCATTTATCCTCGTGTCGCGGAGGAAAGTCACAGCTTCTAAGTAGTTGTTCAAGGACCTTCGGTCTGTTCTTATCTTGTTCTTTTAGGTTTAAAGTGGCCATAGTTGAAATGATCAAACACTTACATTTACAAGAGTTTTCAGGACGCCTTGAATGAGAGATGCTCAGCAGCCATTACGGCTCACGTCATAACGCCTTTTACTTCAAGTGCAGCAGATTATGCTTTAAAAAAGCACAGCCGGGATCAGAACATCATTTAAAGTGGACTTTCCACTCGAGAGACAATCCAATAACACGGCTATTGTAGGGAAAGTGCTATGCTGAGTGGAGCTTGGTAGGTCCCTGAGGCTCAGCTACTTGAGTCGGCAATTATCCGAAAGACGTCCAAGTCGCGGTTGTCAGTACGCTTTCCATACAAACGGTAAATACAGTTTCGGTTCTTTAATAGGCATTTCACCCATTTTTAATACAAACGACCGCCGAGTATCCCCTCAAAATTCGACTTCATTATGCATGCTTAATAACTGCCCGTTTAATGCAATGTAACACATTCTTAATAAACAATGTAACACCCACCTGTAAGTCTTTACATATCTGCATTCCGTCGGCTTCATGTCCTCTTCACATATATATAAAATAGTTAGTTGGCGTCCGTGCTATTACCTGCATACAGCGGCCCTTTACATGGTATAATGCTGTTTCAATGTATACTGTATGCAGACCTTTACATAGCATGTTACAGCTCTTTTAGCTTCAATTACAAATGTGTGCAAAGTGGATAATAAAGCAAATTATGTTATTGCCAGCGATGCATGCGATGGAAACGAGGGCAAGAAAAGCTAACAGGAAAGATCCCCGATATATTCAGAGAAATTTATAAGATGTCGGTAATCAATTAAAATATTTTACGCCAAGTTCTGTGTATCTGTGATTATGTGAAGTGTTGTATTTCTTCCCCGCAGTTTCACACACATTACGTAAAATACTTTCCTTAAGCAGACAATCCTGGATATCATCCCAAAAGACGGTTTTTACATTGGGCTACATGGCCGATTCACAGGTAATGTACACACGTTATGCCTGGGAAATAACCATTTGCTAGGGGTTCAGAGAAAAATACAATATAGGAAGACTTAAACTTTACTTAAAGAAGCTTCCAGGTCAGTAGTCAGAATGTCTTCTCTCAGCCCTGTCAACATACACTACATGGACAAAAGTATTGGGACACCTGACCATTACACCAACATGGACTTTGATGACATCAGATTGTAAATACATAGACATTAATATGTAGTTTGTTCGCAATCTCCGTTCCAGTTCATCCCAAAGGTGCGGTTAAAGTTAATCCAACCAGGTCTTTATGGAGCTTGCTTTGTGCGCCGGGGCGCAGTCATGCTGGAATAGAAAAGGGTCTTCCCCAAACAGTTCCCACAAAGTTGGAAGCAGAGCATTGTCCAAAATGTCTTGGTATGCTGAAGCATTAAGATTTCCCTTCACAGCCTCAGACCATTATCCCCCCCACCAAACTTTACAGCGGGCACAATGCAGTCAGGCGGGTAAAGTTACCGTTCCAAAATACTTTCCAATAATACCATTTACAGTTGACCGTGGAATATCTAGCAGGTATGAAATTTCACAAACTGACTTAATGCAAGGGTAGCATCCAATCACAGGGCCACGCATCCAATCACAGGGCCACGCATCCAATCACAGGGCCACGCAACCAATCACAGGGACACGCAACCAATCACAGGGCCACTCATCCAATCACAGGGCCACGCTTCCAATCACAGGGACACGCAACCAATCACAGAGCCACGCTTGAATTGGCCGAGCTCTACAGAACGACCTATTTTTTTTGATGTTGGTAAATGCAGGCTGGAGCTTCATTTCATTCACCCGCGGAAATAACACACAAATTCAATAATTAAGAGATGTGTCCCAATACTTTTGTCCATATAATGTATTCTCAAACAAGTTAGTGCCAAATTCCATGTCTTTCAATACTTCTTGGAGGAGTCAGAGTTTATTTTGGATATTTGTTCCCATCTCTTCCTTAAGGAATGAGTGTCAACCGCATCTTTCAGAAGCAACATTTTACAGAATGTTCAGACACATTCGAAATTGGGCAAATTGATTTAATTAGCCCTGAACATGGCTGCTTGCAGCGAAGAAAACACAAAAACACAAAAATATGCAGAATCTCTCAAAACGTTCAATACATTCTTGCCCAATATATTATGAAATGCATTGTTTATCATGAAGGCTGTAGACCCCAGTAAATGGTTATTTTCCACCTCGTTCTTGAGTCAATGTCATATTCTTAAATACCTGAGATAATTAGCATGAAATGTAAAACTCACTTACCTCCATACGAAGGGTGCTTCTGGTAGGGGCTTTACAGGCTTATTAAGCGCCTTATTGCCCAGACGCCAACCTGATCCAAAGCAGAGCCTGTCTGCAAATATTAGATACAACGTTCTGCAAAACAAAAAAAGGGAAAACATTTATTTAATTTACTCTTTTGCTCATTTTATTCTTGGTAAAAGACGAAAAAAAAAATTAATCTAGAAAAAATAATAAAATAGAGGTTAGTGGGAGGATGCTAAAACGATGCATGGTCACTTCCACCGCCCTGTCCCCTCCACGGACACACATAACCCATTTTAATTATGCAATCACCTCCCATGCTGAAAATCAGATGTTTTTTAAACCTTTACATTATGTACATTATAGATTGTAGCCTTCAAATGTAACTTTTTAAATAAAAACAGTTTTGATCATGCTTAGTATTTTCTGTTCCAAAACCAAAACCGAATGCGAGTGGTTATTACCATCGTGAGCTTGGCGCGAGAATACTTTAACTCATTTTAAGATTTTTTAATTCTTTCCGAGAACCCAGAACCTGAACAAAATCACTAATGACTCGTAAGCCTCATTTAAACATGTAAGACATAAATTTAAAGGTTCATCATTCAAGCTAAACCTTTAAGAGATCATTTCACAAAAGAGCTTAAAGACCAAAAATGTATACCTACAAGCCTGATAGCTTCTTTTAAAATTAATCCCATTTTGTTTGGGAATGCGCGAGGGATTACTAAAAAGGTAACATTGCTTGTTTAAAGGGACGGCGCTGTCTATCCTGTATGCTTTGTCTTCTCTCAGTCATCGGCTCTCCGCGTACACAAAGGCCGCGTGACTTGAAAAATGGCCGGGATGACATGAAAGAATTTGTAAGATGTAACAAGTCAAAATGTTGCAACAGCATGAATTTGGTCTCATAACTTGTAGACAGGTTGAAGGTTTGAAAAAAAAAATATAACACTTTGCAAAATGAAACATATATTTGTATAAATAAAAAAAAAACCTACCCTGTTTCATTAAGCGGGGCAACAAAAGAAATAAAAGGCGTAAGAATGTAGATTCTTTTTAATTCATTCCTCAGGACAATGCTACATCATTAAGAGTCAGACTTCATAACATCTAAACGCTATCGCCCAGAAATGAACACGCCAAGCGATGCACTAACCAGATATACATTTTATCTTAAGAACTTAAGAAGAGAAAAAAATGCTGGTACTTTAATTATTTTCTCACGATAAACAACTTGACCCAGCGAGCCAACCCTAATTTAATGACGTGCTTTAGAAACAATGATATTCTAGATCAAGCAACGTGAAGGCAGCCTTGCGGGAGTGCGCCGGATTACTGGGGCCCGCAGGTACATTATCTGAATGCCTACAACACCTCAAAAACCACCCGCACCTGAAGGTTTTTTGGACGGGTTCCGCAGGACCCGCATCCTGGTGTAGTCCTCTACACGACACCCAGGTGCCCACTCACCTAGATGCCCAGTGGTTCTGTGGTGGAAGCAGAATGGCAGCACAAAAGGTGCAAGCGGCAGTGAAGAAAGGCCTTCGAAAGTAAGAGGGAGAGGACGATGAAGGGACTGCAGTGTGATGAAATGATGGGGAGTAGTATGTGTATGTGTGTATGTATGTATGTATGTATAGAGCCATTGTGTTTGTGTAAGTGTATAAAGTGTGTGTACATGAGTGTGGTGTTAGTGTTTGCGAGTGTATGGTGTGTGCTTGTCTGTATGTTAGCGTGTGTGTGTGTAAGCATATAGTGTTAGCGTGTGTACAGTATTAGTGTCTGAGCAAACGTGGTTAACGTGTGTGGTTTTAGTATTTAGTGTTAGCATGTATGTGTGTGTTAGCATGTATGTGTGTCAGTTTATGGTGTTGTGTTAGGGAAAGGCTAGGATTACTGGCATCTGAGAGAGATGCGGATCTGGAAAAATAATGTGTGTGTGTAAAAGTGTAAGTGTATGGCTTCAGAGGGAGTAGGTGTTAGAGCATATTTGGGGTGGCCCTGAAGAAATACTACACCAAAGTACCACTAGCCATAGGCTCGCCCCTGGTCACCAGAGCGCATCCCAAGAAGGATTCATTTTCACTGCACACGGACCTCTCATCATAACTTATCCACATTTATCAAACCCTGTTTAACATCTTACATCATAATAAATAATAGATGAATCCTTAGAAGGCAACAAAAAGTAACACACGACTCATATATCCTTCCCAAGGGTCTAGTTTATATATATATATACACACACACACAGTACATGCATATGATAATTTACAATTTACAAAACGTGAAGCGTGAAAATACGCCATAACCCATAAGGAAGAGGCATCTACATACACGCGGATTGAGAAAATCCTGTAAATATCGCCTGGCATCCGCAGTTCTGTAAGCTTTCAAAACGTGCGAGAACTTCATGAATACAACTCACGGGAGACGAGTCGCGTTTGACATATTCCACAAAGGATTTCCTCCGTGGTTAATCTTCAAAGAGTTTTGAGGAAGAAAAGAAAACAATTTCTGCGGATCTCCAGTTCAGGTAGGTCTGAAACGCACACAATGGCCCTGTTTTCAATCACTGATTCAATATTGGATTTAAAATACTTGTTAGAAGTTTTGTCGGATTTTTTTTTAACCATAAAAGGGACTTTTATGCTAACAGGAGATGCCAGAAAAAAAAGACTTGTAATCAAGTGAAAGCGACCGGCTATTTAACACCTTATTCAGCGAGACATCTTTATCATGTCTGGGGAGGCATCCCGAGTAACATACAGGGTGACCAAAAAGATTCAAAATGAACAGAAAAACAATTGGTTCGCTTAACAAAAAGGAAAATAAGTTACCAAAAACTCAATTTTTTAATTTAGAAAAAGATTTAGTCCGCTTAAAAAAAATGGCTAATATGGATTTTACTGAAGTTACAGATTTACAGATTTTACGCCTGCCGGAAAACATTTCTGGGATATTTGTAAGGAAGCGCTGTCCTCAGAGGGAGCCCAACAGTCATCTCTTTTTGAGTTGTAGACATGATTTGCATATATGTAAATTCAAAATGCACCATGACCCCTCCCCTGGTGCATGTGGGCGTGGCTAGGCAAACACCGTACATACGATAAACTTGCCCGTCTCACCGTCTCCTTACGTGCCCTGCCTACTGATCTTTGCCATGTCTTATTATGTAAATTTCCTTTCCTTATCTCGCCTTCTTTATCTGGTTTAATAATTGTGGTTTTATATAGGCTTGGATATAATTGGTGTATTTTTTTCTTCTCTTCGAGAGAGTGTTCTGCCAAAATTGTGCTCGTTATCATTAGTTCTTGGCTTTGTGAGCGACTACGTGTGTGTATACGAGCGGGGAAAGCTCACGTGTGACCACAACACCTATTTTTTTAATGCTGTGCACCAAGCTGACTTAACGCACTTTATCTACAGGCGTCTGTCAGCGGCCAGAGCGTCTCCGAGACGTTCCAGCCATTCCCGGGCAATGAATTTTGAGAGATTCTTGGGTCGAGACACGGCTGATAGGAAAGACACGAGCGCACAAATGTTTTCTCTTTTGGTTACAACTTCCTCCTTTGTTCTAGATTCATACAAGGTATTAACGGCTTAAAAATAAATATTTTTTATTTAAAGTTAAAAAAAAGAACTTGTCTCGGCGCCAAGAATAAGAGATTGAGGTTTTGTGCGCAAAACAACTCACATTTTTCTTTGCAGCGTCTCTGCCAGGCCAGGGATACGCTAGCTGCCTCCGGACCGGCTTATATCTAACAATTCATATGGTATGTAAGCAGCGACAAATAGGACTCTAAGCACCCTCAGCCAGCATTTGGCTGACTTACAATGGGGAATTACATGAGGCATGGTTTTAAACCCTAAGTGTACGATGTGGTTTAAAAGACAGGACTATATGACGTCTGCATAGTGGAGCTCGCTACTGTTCCACCAACGGGGAAAAGCAACATAATCATCTAATTATTACCTTTTAATATACATTCCACAACCGCGTATGTGGTTATACATTAAAAAAAACTGAAAAAACGTCCCGCATTACGCTCTGACGACATTGTCAGATTTGGTTTGGTGAATTTCCAGACAGCAATAGTTTTTTGGGTTTTTTTTTATTGAAGACAAATACAAATTATTCACAGATGTCCGCAGAGAGTTTAAAAGATCTTTGTTTAGAAGTGGCCCCCATACCACGTTCTACAACACAGAGATTTATATGGTCTGGAAAGCAAATTTATAGCCATTGTTTATGTGGATTTTTATTTGAATGCTATAAAAACAGTCATGAACTCTCGCTGATTTGGGGGCCGTCGCTTTGATTCCTAATACCATCAATCTCTCTGCGTATGATAATAATGCAGCGAGGTGGTATATAACTGCATGGGGGCAACATCCCGTTACTCACCGATTTTGGAGTAAATGAGTAACACAGCGTAATCGCGGACGACCTGCATACCCCTTAACACATTTTACTCCCAGGGACCTAGGCAGGATATCTTAAGGTTTGTAGCTTGATGACCGGTAGATGTTCTCGGTCCAAAAACCCCTAATATAGATGCTCTGAATGATTAGTGAAAATCTTTCACAGGCTGGACACGGGTGGCCGGGTTCAAGTCCAAACAATGATACAGACGCATGCACCATAACATCTGATTGTCCTACGGAATCAAGTTGAGGGGCTTCAATCTCCTCTTTGGAGGAGACTCTAGAAGATCCAGCCCTCTCTTGACTTTGGTCTGGTAGGGAATGCATATCCCTTTTTTAAGTTTCAAGTTGACGGTGGAAGCCTGGGCTCCAGAAAGAAAAATAAATAAATAAATGGGGCTCTTCCATGTTTTAGATATAAATAGAATTTTAAAAAACACATACACAAAAATATGTCTATTTTATCTCAACTTGGCGTTACTTGACGTGCCAAGGTATGCGTCATCCCTGTTTATTGAGTGTGTACAGAAATTATGTTAATATAGTTTGACTTGCTACATAAAATACGCCAAAGGCAGACAGTTTTTTTTGACAGATCCCAAGAACACTTAAAAAAAATAAATTGCCGATTATAGTAAGAAAATGCTAGATATTTCGGCTCAACACATGGACTCAGACTTGCTGCACCGTAGACACAGCCGGTACGGATTTTACATGTGTGGACTCACGGGTGACAATTGGCTTCTTATAACTGCCAATAAAGGGAAATATTGCATAAAAATAAAACTATAAGCCTCACGGACGACGGCCTTGATTTAAAAAGAAAGATTATTACATTCTTTAAGTGTGTCTCCGGCCTCAAGATGGTCCAAGCCATTTTATATATTTCTTTTTTATTTTACACGCAGAAATTTTTCTCAAGTTAACTTTTCTTTTTAGAAAACCAGATTATTAACAGCGCAAATTTTTATTTAAAAATAAAACTCGAGCAGCTCAGAGATTTTAAATCAAGCTAAGCAGAGCTTTTTCACAGGAAGACTTTATTCGGACTTCAGACATTGAATCATTGTATAACGTTTCATATTTACAAGCGTGCGCTGGCTGCGGGGCAGTTTTAGTGACATTGTAAATAAGTCCAGAAGATATATTTCTCAAACCCCCTATTCTTTATGCTGCTCTCGCTGCGCGACCAGCTCGGAATACTAGGAGTTCTTGATACCAGTCAAGGTGGCATTTGAAAGATTAACGACATACACTACGACTACATACACACTTATTTTTTGTCCTTTATGGGTTTGTTTGTTTTTAATGTAAAAATGTCACAAAAACGGGCAACTGTTATATGAAAGGTGGAGAAACATTTAAAATGACCAGAGCAAGTGCCAGTCATGTTATTAAATATAAGGAATGGTATGGAACAGAAAAGGTAAAATTCTGCTTTTTAATATATATTTTTTTTTAGAGCGGCAGATCCAGCCATTTATACAGCTACAGCCGCGTTAATTTCCTACTACCGTCTCTGTCTAGGAGGCTTTGCTTTCTTCATGAGACGTAAAAAATTTTTTAATGTTCTAAATCAGGGTCGCATCTACATTAACACAAACCCCTGATTTAATAAGCCTCCGACACGTTTATAATCCCCTTCGCCGTGCCGGAAATTTAAATTCCCCATGCTGGCTCGCTAAGCCAAAAAGACAAGCTCGGAGACAGCTTTTGTATCCCCTGCTAAATACCCTTTTGTGCTGGTGATGATGTTTTGACTGTAAGTGTCTGCGGCGGTGGAGTTAATGCAGAGAGGATGCTCCCTCAGGAGGGGTTAGGGTGGAAAACTAAATCCCCTCCCCGTGGTCAGCGGCAATTAGCTTCATCATCTGCGGTTAGAAAGAGAAGAATAGCTCGGAACGCACAACTTATTAACAGCTATTAAATCACTCTAAAAGATACCAGGAACAAGAAGCAGGCAGATGAACTCAGAGCTCTCGTTATACAGAGACATAAAAAGATGGGAAAACACATTGGAATTTAATAAAAAAACAGCAAAAATAAAAACACCCCCTTAAAAAATAAGTTGCTTCAATCATACCGAATACACTGTTTCAATCGCACTAACATTGCATAGGCTCATCACTCCCAGCCAGCACTTGCACTGTATCAACCTGTTTTCATTCTGTATCACATACCTTGTATAAAATGTGAGCTCTGGAGTAATTTTGCCTTTATTAACGCAGGGCAGATCTCTCCAAAGGGTGACTCGGGGGGGCAGATCTCTCCGAAGGGTGACTGGGGGGGGGGGCAGCCCTGTCCACGTCTGCCCACTTGGGGACGCTGGGCAAACGGCCCACAGCAAACATCTCTGCATTCCTTTTGGTTTTGGAACAGTTTCTCGGTGCAACTCTCGGTTTAGTGAATAAACCCCACATGTTGCTGCCCCCCACCCAGGTATACGGTAGCTCTGTTAACGTTATATGTGTGGTCAGACAGTCACAGTGGGATTCTAAAAGCAGCCCAACATATGAAAAATATTTTTCCATCTTTGAAGCCGGATTTTCTATGCTCTTTGCAGCTAAAGACCCATCACGTCCCCAGCGCGAGACTACGGGACACGGCAGGAACATTCAGCATCCCGGACCCTGCCAGGTCTATCGTTTGGTTTATGAGAACTCCGCGGGGTCTTACTACGAGGGACTGAGGTCAGCGAAGATGATTTGAACATAAATTTCGTAACCAAGCTTCCCATCACAATAAGAACTTATTGATCTCCATATATTTCCTGTCATTTAAACTCCAGCTTTAATAAAAACGTGCACTGAAAAGGATGCCCTTTTACCAAATGTATGTGTTTTTTTTCTATTTTTTTTTTGTTTTACACAAAACTATTAATTTTCTGAAAAGCAATAGAACTTACCTGTGAGGTTACAGGTGAGAAACGTTCCTTCATGTTGTGTGAGGCGAGCCAATCAAGATGTTTCCTGCAAGATATATAAATATATAAATTTAGCAAAAATGAAAAATAACATTGAACAATAATTAATAAATTCTGGAAGGTGAGACGTTAAGTAGGTTTGCAGGACTTTATTTTTTTGCTTGGCACAACCTGCGCAGGTAACGCACGTGCATTGAATGTTTTCAGTGCCAGAGGGATGAGTAACGCATCAATCACCAAGCGTGCTTCTCATTCATACGGCGTGGAAAGAATTAAAGGGGAGTTTTGGCTAATTATAGTATTCCGTTTAATAAAAGAAGCATTTTCACACTCAGTATCGACAAAATCATCCTCAAGCGCTAATTCTTCTAAAACAAATTCTCGAGAAAGGGTTCAATAGCATAAAATGTTTTCGGATTTTTTTGCTTATTTTTTTGCAGGGAAACATCTAATTGTCTTATGATGCAAAAGCAGGTTCCGGAAAGGCGTTGCCATAGAAACCGAGAAAAGCTTCTGGAAAGTTCTGGTGTTATTTTTGGGTGATTAGGTTCGGATAAAATGACCGATTCCGCCACAGTTTATTTTGTTAATTTATCAGAGTGTGAAATTAACAGTTTGTGTAAGTGGAACAGCCCCTATAACACAACATTATATATATATATAGTATATATATATATATATATATATATATATATATATATACACACATACATACATACATATAATCTCTGCAACATATATGACAGAAGCCGCCATTATACATATATATCCCAAAGTCACATAATAAATAGAAAGGTCAACGTTCAAAGCCCATGCAAGCCGTATAACGTATGGGGATTGTTTTATTATTTTGCCCTTTTGATGCAGGTTTCTCTGCTACCTAGCGAGGTCTGACAGGCAGCGATTGCACCACCTGTGCTCAGGTAACACCAGCTGCTATAGGTGACGCTGTATACCATAATACACTGCGGATGCCCCTGTGCCGGAGGTCTTTACTTTAACCCGGGTTCTCCCTTTAAACATAACATTATTCCACTTCATTTATATGGCGCCAGCATACGCCGGGGCGCTGTTACAACAGGGAGCAATGCAATGAAAAGGGACAATAAACAAAACGGACACTAATAAAGTTTTTACAAAATGCTAATGCTGTGCTTTACCTGGAGCACACTGTGCCTCAGGCCCTCTGCCCCCGGTATATACCCCTCTGCCCCCGGTATATACATCCGGCAGGTAGCACAAACCGTTTAGGAGCCCATAGGGGTCTAGTTAGCAAGCCCTGTGGCCCAGGAAAATTACATGCATTCATTTACTGCCCCCTGGGCTGCCCCACTGTCCGCATATTTCCTCACGGGATAGAGCACTGTATCGGCTTCCGGTCAGGGAACACCGCCCCCTTGCGGAGAGGGGGTAAGGTCCGTGTGGCCGAGGAGCACTTTGCCCCGCCGGGGTCACATTGTGTGGTAAAAGAGTTGCTGGAGAGGGGGACAACTCACCTACTCCGCGCCCACTCCGCGCCCGCTCCGCGCGCTGCCAGGCGGCCACGCCCCTCATCCTTACCACGTGACTGGGCTACCGGAAGCCACAGAAGAAACTTCTACCGTAAAGCATAGAGTAGGAGTGCTTCTCTACTACATATCACTTAATATGAGATCTGTTTTTTTTATGTACCATATATAACAGTGTATAGGGGCAGGTGATAATATGCTGTATGTTATAGTGCATGAGGTCAACTGTGTGTTGTCGTTTCTTATTATTTATATAGTGCTAACAGATACAGCGCTGCAGAATAAGAGGGCGCTATATAAACCGCTAAATAAGAAGAATGATTTGGAAAGCATACAGGGAAAAGAGCAACAAAGGGATGTAGATGCCAAGGTGGGACTGATCCTTCTAAAACAAGGACACTTGGGAAGTATGAATACATATGACTAATACTTTAACTACGATGTACCGATGATGTCATTGTATTCAGTGGATCCATGTCATTTAAATGCTGTCATTGATCCATACATTGTTTTTAAGCCGCCCCCCTCCGGTTTTAGAACGAGACACATTTCAGCCCTCTGGGAGAATTAGGCTGAGGTGCGAAGTGTCTTTTTTTTTTTTGGGGTGGCCGTTAACCATGTTTATAGAATTCTTACAGGAAGTTCCAAATTATTTCAGTTCAGACCTAAAAAGACAGCGTGAAGAATCGTCCTCATTTCCCAGCGATAAAACTAAATAGGGATTAAACCTTTAAACTTTCACTCAGTGAAGCCTCACCCCGGTGTATCCTGCCCTTTAACGTTTTCCTGATCGTCCTAATCACAGAGTCATTATTACAGTGCTACATTTTTTTTAGAAAAATGTCCTTATATTACCGTCCTCTCCTGCGCAGAACATGGAATTTCCCATCATGCACCTGCCGTCACCCTAATTGGCCACTCATTCTCCAACAGTGGAGTAGCAGGGTTCCAAAAAAAGAGGAGGCACGACAAAACGTCATATTATTCACATATTATTTAATAAATATTGTACTCGTATCTTGCATGTAAAACGCAGGAATATCTCGTAGGCACTAAATATCTTTACCCAGCTGCTTCACAACTTCCTTGCGTTTTCCGCTCTCGTATCAGAGAGGAGCCACTCATGGGCAGTCTGCAGGGGCCCCTTTCTCTGCAGTACCCTGTACAGCTGGAAGGGGGCAGCGAACTATGTCCCTAACCACAGATTAGTGTCCTTAAACTCATAAACTGATACTACACACACTCTAATACACAACACCTAATACTTACACACACTCATACTTACACCATACATCATATAGTAATACACTCCGACACCATACACTAATACACATCCATACACACTTACTTTAACACCATACACTAACACACATACTCACTCTAACACCATACACTTACACATACACACACTCTAACACCATACACTTAACATACACAGCACTCTTAAACCATCACACTTACAGATGCAACGTCAATCTTAACACCATACACTTACGAAGGACACACTCAGCGTCTAACACCCATACACTTACGATGCACTCACTCTTACACCATACACTTACACATACACACACTCCTAACACATACACTTACCAGAGCACTCACTCTTTACACCATACACTTACACATACACACACTCTAACACCATACACTTACACACACACACACTCTAACACCATACACTTACAGATGCACTCACTCTAACACCATACACTTACAGATACACTCACTCTAACAACATACACTTACAGATAACATGCACTGCTAACAACATACACTTAAGATCGACTTTGACTCTAAACACAATACACTTATCAGATGCACTCACTCTTACAGAGACCATAGCACTTACACATACACAACATGCTGCTAACACATGACAGCTTGACAGAATGCACGCTCACTCTACACCATACACTTACAGATACACTCACTCTTACACCATACACTTACACATACACACTCTCTAACGCCATACACTTACACATAGAGACAGATCTGGTTTACTTCTCATGGATTAACTAGTCTTTAATTAACTCCCGCCGCACTAAAATGAACCAGGTTTATTAATATTCCATATTGTAACTAAACCCCCCCAAAAATTAAAGACCTTTTAATACTTGGAAATCCAACTCGCAAAACAAACAAAAAAAAACCCAAGGCATTTATCCGAGATAACACGTTTCCTGCAGGAAAGCATAGCAATGATTTATGGGGTGGAATTAATTGATTTTCTTTTTTTAGTATAATAGAGAGATTGTTTACAAAGAACATTATCTTATCTGTTAAAGTGCAATTACTCAAACTGATTGTATTACTCGAGTATCAAATATGTGTATTTAAACATCAGTCGCTTTTTTTTATTCCACTGGTGAAGTTAATAGGGGTCCCGAAAGCCCAGGGCATAGTGTTTTACTTATAGTAAAAACATTACGGGGGGGGGGGGGGTTATTCTATACAGAGATCCGACTTTTGATCCCTGTTTAAAAGAACAGGTGAATTCCTGTATTAAAGTGGAAAATTCAACCCACTGGATTTTAAAAACCTTAAAATAAATATCTGTTAAATTGTTTTTTGTTTTTGCTGGGGTTTGTCACAATCGCCAAGTATTGGATGTTGCTCGTCAAGACAAGAAGAGCTGATTCTCAGCCCAATGTTATGGAATTCTAAAGCATGGCAGGTGGTCCTTTCTAGAGAAGGGTAATAAGGTGGTTCTTGTATCCAGAGAAACAAAAAATGTACAGAAGGGATGATTTATACACGGAGGATCCATACACGGAGGATCCATACACGGAGGATCCATACCCGGAGGATCCATACACGGAGGATCCATACACGGAGGATCCATACACGGAGGATCCATACATTGCTTTAAGGCATCCAGTTTAACTTCAGCATGTGATACATTGTAGCTGTTTTGGAAAGGTGCAAAGTGTGTTTTATTACTTTTATTAAGCACGTTTATGGAATTCCCCGAGGAATTCCCCAGCGCCCATTTCCAGCCCAGCATGAAATCGGAAATCACCAGATGTTACCAGATTTTTGGAAAAGCACTAATTTGTTGGTTTGCGTTCGTCGGCAGAGCAGGCAATCCCTCAACAGGCCGCCGGCAGTAAAGTGTAACCCGCGTACCCTGAGCACAGAGCATTTCTTATCTGCGTGTGTTTTCTCCTTATGCTAACTAGATATAAAATCCAACTGGCGCCCGGCTCCCGTTGTCACAGCATCAGATAGAAGGGCGTCCAAGGTCACCGGGGAAAGTGAAAAGCACTGAGACTTCTGATAGGCGACGGTTCCGGCAGCGACACTAATCAGATGTGTGCTTTCGTGGGTGTCTGGAGGCACATGTGTGTGTGTGTGCAACACTCGTACCTAATACTATAACATAGTGATACATAATGTAACATGGATAACGATACACCTGTAACATACATTGTGATACACCTGTAACATACATTGTGATACACCTGTAACATACATTGTGATACACCTGTAACATACACCGTGATATACCTGTAACATACACCATGATATACCTGTAACATACACAGTGATCACACCTGTAACATCACCATGATATAACTGTAACATATCACAGTGATACACCTGTAACATACAAACCGTGATATACCTGTAACATACACAGTGATATACCTGTAACATACACAGTGATACACCTGTAACATACACCGTGATATACCTGTAACATACACCGTGATACACCTGTAACATACACCGTGATATACCTGTAACATTCCTGTTACCCTATTACCGTAATCAATAACACGTAAATTAAGCAGGGCGAAAACCGCTAAGTGGCAGATAAGGGCCAACATCTTGTCAAGGATCATACAACGGTAGAAGAGCATGATGGGAGTTGTAGTCTATTCACATTGTAATCTGCCTCTCATTGATGCATTAAAAGTGTCCCTTGTGGCCCCCGCAGCCAGAGGCCACACATTACTTCCAGTGATCTGTTTACTGCCGATTGCCACTTCCTGCACTCAGTGAAAGTGTTATGACCCCTGCGCCCTGGGAAAAAGGGGCAGATAGCTCTTAAAATGTCTTTATATACAGGTTTTAATGAAACAGAATGCTGGAGACTCGTGTAGTTGCTACAATTCTATCTGCCCGCATTCTACTCCCAGTCTCCTAAATAAACATAACAAGGCTTTCTCTTACTGCATTGCCATTAGCAAACACAGCGATCACTTTTTCTTATGATCTACCCGGATCGTTTTTTGTAACAAGACATTTTCTTTGGGGGCAAAAGTAGTAAATGGTGTTGGTTGGTTGGAAATACAACTTACAGCCTGTAATTCAGTTAAATTAACATATATATATATATTGTGACAGAAAGCAGGGGATGATAATGGAGGGAGTGTATATTTCGCCTTATATTTTGCAGGGTGGTTACCCACAATAGTTTTACTAGCCCCAGGGAGATGTATTGTTAATAATGGAATTATTAATGTCTGTTGTTATTGGTGTGTTTTGGGTCCCTGGGGTGGAGCATTTGGAGAGTAGGGCGGGCCAGTGCTCCACTCCACAGTTTATGAGCAGCCGAAGACCAGCAGGTGGGAATCCAGTCCGGAGATTATCGGATACTCTCCTAGCACTCACCTGCATCCACTAATTAATGGGAGAGGCAGTTAAGTAGCCTCCTGGTCTCAGTGCAAGAGAAAGATCATTTGGCTCCCTGAGAGAGAGAGGGAGAGAGCTGCCAAAAACACTGACTGCTGAGATTATTGCATATAATCTGTTATTTTGTTGTTGGGAACGGATAAACTGTCCAACTGTAGTTAGGTTGGAGAACCTTGTATTAGTTAGTGCTCACAAGAGCGAGGCTTTTTGTTTTGGTTTATTTATTTTCTGTAATGCCTGTGGGGATAAAATAAAACAGGCCCAGCCTTTTATTTTACCCTCCTTGTGTCTGAGACGTCTCTGCAGCCTGATAGACTGTGTGTAAGTAAAGATTCCCGGACAGAGAGAACCAAAGTGAAGGGGTATTCTGTCACTATATATATTTATATACTTACTTATACCATAAAATATGTACTTCTGAAAGAGGGAATGCAGCAAAGATTACACATTTTCATATTTTTAATATCAATTCTTTGCAGTTCCCATTTAGACAAAAAAATCTGTTGCAATTTCCCCCCCAAGTCAGACAAAAGTAACTTGGTATAATCGGAATGGCACCGGAACAAAGTCAAATATTCCCTTGCTGACCCGTGCGGCAATAAAGTCTGTTATCCATGTCTCTAAGACTCCTGTGTCTAAATCTTCTTTAAAGAAGATGGCCCCCGGGGGACCATGGAAATGCTGTCTGTGGCCTGCGTCTAAATCATGGCTCTCTGTAAAATTATTATTTTTTTAATTAAAGTCTACCTAGCCTACATGGATAAGACGACGGACGCCCAATGCTTTTCTCCAACTGAGAGAGCGGATTAATAAATATCAGACCAGCCTGCATAAATAAAGCAGGATGGTCTGGTTGATGCTATATGTTATATAATGTTTAAAAGAGACAGAACCTTATTTGATACAGGTTCCCTAGCGTTCTTTTTTCCAGTTCATACTTCTAAATTAGAACTTTCAGGCCCACAGCGTACGAAACATCTGATAAAGATTAACTTCCAATAATCAGGACAGTGGGACCGCGTTCATTATTGTATGAGTCTGCTTTAACTGATACTATATAATAAACTGTCTATAACACCGTTGCTTTGGTATGGTTTTCCTCATCTCCATCACTTTACGTACAGTTAGATCAAATTAGAATCGTAAAATACCATTGTTTTGTGTAACTTTTATTCAATGTTACAATTATAATGAAAATACTTTAAGAAAACTTTGTTATCTCCTACAAAAATCAGGCGATGGACTAAGGTGCATGAAGAAAATTCTCAGCTAGGACTTTAGAACCTCTGCCATAAAGCGTGAAGCAAATGTGATGCCAAGCAGGGGCACCCAAATAACACACAATGGTTGGGGTTATTAGTGGGGAGCATCTTTTATTTCCTTAATAGGGTTTCCCTTTAAGGCGTTTGGAGTTCGGTCTACATGGGGTTCTCAATATGAAGGAGAAATTCACAATGGAAAAGCTCACTTAATTTTATCTCAAAGTTTTTGTTTGTCTTGGGAATAAAGGGCAGTTCGTTTACTTTGGATTGGAGAAATGGAGCCAGGTTTGTTTGCTGCTGATAGAAGGTGTTTCTGGCTTATGGAAAGTTAAAAAAAATAAAAAGGAGCTCTCTCTCTCCCTCTCTTTCTATCTCTTTCACTCCCCCTCCCTCTCTCTCTTTCACTCTCTATTTTTTCTTCCTATCTCATTCTCTCTCTCTCTTTCACTGTCCCTCTCTCCCTCTCTCTTTCTCTCTGTCTCTATCTCTCTCTCTCTCTCTGTCATTCTCTTTCTCTCTTTCACTCTCTCACTATTTTCTATCTCTGATTTGCAGAATTCGGATGTTTGCACTTTTTGTCTCCTTGTTGTTACATTGTATCAAAACTCAAACACCACATTCTATTGGAGAATATAAACACAGAAACGAAAACAAATACATACACATTGCAGGGCTGCAGTTACAGATCATATCCTTGAATTCTACTTTCATATCACAATCAGAACAACAATTTAGACATTTCTCCTGGTGGGTACATGCAGTATATCCAGACATTCACACAGGGTGCAGGAGGTGCCAGCACTGCCCTGTATGCAGATGAGCTGTCCTAGCCCAGTTATTCTAATAAGCCAGAGATTTAGCTCTAAAGCCCCACTGTCAGTTAGAGGGGATAAGGAGGGGCTGTCTGCTAATCAACTGCAAGTTAAACCTGGCTGGTGGATTTAGCTGCTTTAAAGCTCATTTTTCATGCTTGCCTGGCTGCCAATGAGTCAGGGAGCTTGGGGCTGGGAGAGGTGTGTGTGGGGGGAGGGAGCCCTGGTATTTTTAGTGATTTTTGTTTTTTATAGAGTGCATCCCTGTGGTTTGGCTCCACACTTAAATACTGTCCCAGGCTGCATGACATATACACAGAGCAGGCACTAAGATCCTGGCGCCAGGGCTCAGCTCCTGCTGCTGGAGGACTCAGAAGGCTGCTAATTACAAATAACTCGGGCTTTGTGCATCTCAGAATCACTGCCTGGCAAACAGTGCCTTATTTACTAGCACAGGGGGGCACACAGCTCCCTGCCCTGTGAAATGTGGGGAGAGGGCAAAATGGTCCCGGGGGGTACACAGACAGGGGGTGGGTGTCAGGAGGCATTAACCATAAATTGTCTTAATCACATTATTTGACTGTTTATCTATCTAATCTATCTCTCAGCTGTATCATATCTAATTAAAGGGTCACTCACAATGCTTTTTGTGATTTACTATTCACTTTATGACTTTGGATTCTGACACCATGCAGTACCTTTGCTAAGTAACAGTATTTGGTTATAAAATAATCTATCTCCGCAAATGGAAATTGCAAGGAGACTGGAGCTCATGAAACTATTTCCCTTATTATGCTCATTCTAGGATTTAAAGACACAGAATGGGTAGATTCAGCAGGAAAATAGTTAATGTGTACCTTTTTTGGCAGACAGACACCCAAAAGGTCTATGGTTATCCTTAGGCATGGCTGGCTAGGAGTTGCCTAGAGCCTTAAGCTGCAGGGGGGCCACTGTGTGAGCCCCGGCCAGGCTAGATCAAGGTGATTTAAATGATGGTTTAATGACAGTTTGCCCTGGGCAACAAGGATGTCATCCCAAGACTTAAAGACAACGTGGAGCATGTAGTTGAGTTAAGATAACTAGTCCTTTAATATCACCACATGTCTGGAGTCCAATAAAATCTGAATGAATTAACAATCAAAGAGAATAAGGAATCCATCTGTATTGGATTGTACAGACTCTCTGGTTCTCAAAGGGTTAACTATTCATCCAATGCTACTTTTTTTTGCACAGACAGCTGTGATAACCGATAAATTACGCTTTGTTCATGTTGTATCAAATGATTGTATTGATATAATTCTCCTCGGCTGTCAGGAAGGTTAAACACACTCGCCCCCACTCCCCTCATAAAAGCAGATTCAATATTAGATCATATTTACAGGCTACGCAGGGAATTACTTGGAAACACAGCGTGCCTGCTTTTAAACGGAATCCCTGTAACTCCTAAAAAAAATAATGCCAATTACCAGGTTTTTCGTTAATGTACAACTTTCCAAAAACTTTAGTTTTTCTTGGTACTGAATTTTTGAAAAAAATGAACCTTTCTCATCATAAGGGACTAATGCCAAGCAATGCAGATTATTTCAGGAAGGGTTTGTCTTCTCTTGTAGTAAGACGCAAGCTGATGGCTTTTGAAGTTAGTTATAAATGTATTTGGGTCTTGTGGGTCTTGTCTCAGTGAGAAGGTTCTCCATTGGAGAGTCTTGGAGAGTCTTATCTCCAAGCTTGACTTCCATGGGCTGGAAGTCCTCTAGAAGTTGATCCATTCTTGCAATATAGATACTATTTTATGGGCAAAGACCATCAAAATCTACCAGTATTGTGGGTTTTTTTGCATCTTAATCCCTTTCTTTGTTCCCCAAGGTCAGTAGACCTGATTTATAGTAGAGGCAAAAAAGTCTTATCGCTTTTGATAAGTTTCCTCATCCGGCATTAAAAAGGCTAATTTTAAAAAAAATCTTGATAAATGACTGACCCAATGAAATAAATCTTATCCATCAGAATAATGAGGCCAACATTAGAAGAGTTGAAAAACAATATAGAAAATAGCTGAGATACGTAACCTCGATCATAACCAACCAGCTAGAGGAGGAAAGACTCAAATAAATCACTGCAGCTAGATGTTGTCATTACTGGTTCCTTAAATTGCCCGAGAGATCCCTACATTTTCTATTCACTGAGTGGTACAAGAATTCTGGAATTCAGCGTCTAGGAAAATGGGGTTCCTCCATGGTCCTCTGTTGGTGGGGTCAACGCAGCGTTGTAGATTCCAAGTCACTCGCTATATGGTTTAAATACAATTCACCGACAATCGAATTAGTCATGAACATCAGACACACCAAGATAGGTCTCACGATGGTCTCAAAAGAGATAAGAGATACCAAAACGAATGATATTTAAAAGTTCAACACATGGAGGGTATGTCATCAAAAAGTCCAGTTGGCCTTTTCAGCATTGCGTGTGTCCAGCTTCAAAGATCTACAAGGTCTCTGGTGGACCACCACAGATCAACTTCCAGGACAACCCGCCCCCCCACAACTTAAAATACTGGGAAGAGGGTATTTCTGTTTTAAAATGCAAACAAACTCCTGAGGTAACTTTAGCTATAAGAAAAATAACAGCGCTTGGGACTGAGTGATACGTTGTTTGTGTTGAAAGTGATGATCCAAAAGGCATGTTATTCTGGAGTCATGCTTCATCATAGCCCAAGAATAGAGCCGCACTCACGCAAGTGAGACTGGATTATAAAAGGAAGGCATCAAATGACGTTGAATGGCAATTGTATTAATATTTTTAGAATGTCTCGAATATTTCATTTTATTCATGTTTTTATATGTTTTAGTTAGGATTTGCCAAAACTTGTATATTACAAATAACTTATTTTGGGTCTGGAAACCCCACTCGCTCTTTCTTCCATCAACCTCTCACTTATCTTCAGTTGGTAAACTGTGTAAAAGCATAATTTGCACTTGATGCAAGCTAGAGACACAGTCATGCCGATAGGTGGTACCATTAAAGACGAACAGACAAAAGTCCCAGCTTGTTACAGTGAGGGCAGTTAAGATACACAATTCACAGACATTAGAAGAATTGTATTAGTAAATAATTGGGGGCATTGTACAGCACTACAGAATATGATGGCGCTATAGGAAACAATAATAATACTAATCTCTAGCATATGGTTTGGCACTCTAGATGAGTACTTGTGTATTTCGAAATGCGTCTCTGGGCTTGCAAAACGCTTCGGCTTATCAGCTTGTAATTTGAGGCTTACCAAGCCGTTATCACTGGAGTTTGTGGGAAGATGTTTTTACAGCATGTAGAACAGGAAATCACTTCCCGTGGAAAGAAATATTATGACATGCCCCTCGGAAGGCCATTAATAAGTGTAATATGGAATGAACCGGCATGTACTCTGAAGAAGTGGCTCTCAACAAGCACTTAGTCCTCACTTTCAACACGTCTTGTTAAGTTTTTGAACTATTGAAAACCCTTATCAAGTAAAGATGAGCATCACCTGTGTTCAAGCAGATGGGGTTTATCACATCCTGATTTAGCCTGGTTATAGCTATGCTTAATTATAATAATAAAGATAGCAGAGCACATAATAGAAATAATTTTAAACACGTAAATCAAGAAGAAAAGTATGATTTATGGAGCAATTTAGACAAAGATCACGGAATGTGCAAGTGTTTGGAATATTTGTTGCTTCACCTTGAAATGTTGACTTAATTCTTGTAGAACATGTTTTTTATTTTAAAAGATTTAGATAAGAGACAGGTAACCTATTGCACTCCGGCTCCAATTAAGTACAGGTCTCCTAATTTCAAACTATGGTTTTCTAAGCGATTATAATGCTATAGATCTCTTTAATGTTCAATCCATAGTTGGAATTTGGAACCTTTTTTAATTAACCAATTTTTAATTTCCGATGTTTTTGAGGCCAAGGTTCCAACCTTTCACTGGAGTAGCCTATGTTTGGGTCAGTATGACAGAATTATGCATAAATAGAGACCTAAAATAACTCTAATTGATCTAAATGTCTGTACATGTTTTTTTTTTCTGTTCCTTTGCCCTTGTCTTTGGCACCGTTACAGTGACACACCCCAAAAATGTTTGAATTATTTGCCTGCTTTGATATAATCAAGCTTGGGAAACATTATTTTTCAATTGCAGACAAATTAACGGATATAGCCAGAAACATAACGAGCAGAAGAGAGGCGAAAGCGCCAATAGAGAAGGTGAGTTAAGAAGAAAGAGTTTTTGGGGGTAAAGGTAGGGAGAAGTAGAGAAAATTGAGAAGGGCATCGTAGAAGAAATTTGAGAAAGTGATCAGAGGGATGAATAAGACAAGGAAAGACAGATTATGAGTTAATAGAAAGTATGGAAAAAGAAGGGATAAGAAAGGAGCACAATGGAGGGAGATGAGTGTGGGGAGACATGCTGACAAACATTGAAAGACAAGGTGTGAGTATCGAGGCAGAGAGGCAGGATGAACATTGAGGCTTTTCCATTATTTCACCAATATACCCAACACAAGGGTGCATGTGAGTCTAGGACAACTAGGCCTTAAATGCCACATTAGATGAGTGGTTGTTGCTGCTGGTTGAAGCCACCCCGAGTTGTGTGTTCCTCCAGCATAGTCCTCTGGAATTTGATGAAAGAGACACTAGGTCAAAGAAACACATTTATTTGGCGCTGATCCTTCTTGAGAGCCAAGAACACATCCATACCTGACGCGTTTCACTTTACAGGAGCTTATTATAGGAATGTGTAACTGCAGATCTCACAGCCAGGGAAATCAATTATTCAATCAACAGATTAGGTAAAATGACAGTTACGTGCAATATATGCGGTTACACTAAAGTGAAACGGACATTGAAACCAGATTTTTAATATATACTGTTTTAAAGCAGGTATCTGTATCTACCTGTATGTGTCAATGTATAGAGAAGAGAGAATTTCCTGATCGCATTTCAACTTTCTTTAGCTTTTACTGATGATATCAGCCCTAAACGACTTGAACACCCTGTTATCTGTGTTTACAGGCAATTAGGAACCAATCAGTACTCCATTGTATCTGCATAATTAGGTGATATGTTTGGAATCTCAGATTCTGGGGAAAAAAAGAGAAAGCCCATTTGTTTTTAACAGGATGTGAATGAGTTCAATTGTTCCTATAGAGGTGATTGAATCTGAACCAACTACAATGTTGTTTTTTTTTTTTTAGGTATGGCTTTACTTTACATAGCCACCAAGCTTCCAGGTATTCATTGTAAATTTTCTATTGGCCTTGTTGATTAAATCCCATGTATACTCTAGGTCTTTCAACAGCCCAATGGCAAACATCCACTCACCTGTACCTACAATCACCTACAGCATTGAATCTACTGGATAATTTGCATGCTAATTGTTTGTAAATGTATCAGGGCTTTGAAAGAAAGGGAACTTTGCTTTGACAATAGATGTAAAAGGGATACTGTACACCTTGTTTGATCCTCGGCTTATCTAGTAAAGGTGATAAAAGAAATAATTCAAACATATATGAAACCAGCATTAAAAGTGTAAGTCAAACTGAAAAAAATGTGTATATATATATTCTTTCTACATATATTATAGTGTTAATAGATACATATATTCATTGAGGGTTTATATTTTTAATTAATTCAATGTAATCTTTTATATGGGATATAGTTTGCATTTAGTGTTTCACTAAACCAAGTGTTTCATATAATATAACGGAGATTATTATTTTCGATCACAGTTTATGGCTAATTGGAAGTAAATAGATGTTTTCAATTCACTTTTCCCTGCTGTATTTTAAAACAGAAAACTGTATGTGTAGAGAAAAGGGGATGAATACATTGACAAAGAGATAGAAAGGGTTTTTTTCCCCCCCAAAAAGCCAGTTAGTTCAATTACACTATATATATTAAAATGTTTATTCATATATTTATGTTTAATTTTATATTTTATCTATATTTCAGTCTCAGTGGTTGTTCTGTGTGATCCCTTCTTGAAATGCTTATTAGATGACTCCAAAAAAAAACCTCCCAAGAATTTACTGCAGATGAAGATGGAAAAAAAAAACTTTGTCAGACTATAGCTCCTACCCAACATGATATATAGGGTAGAAGGAAGGATAAAGACACAAAACACAGTGGATTCTGTCTCCAGCAAATCTCAACAGAGGCTTCCCTCATAAAACAAAAGATAAACAGTCTATCAGCACTCCAAGAGAGAGACCCCTGGACCAAGACAAAAAGTCTGTACCTTCTGAAAATATTTGGCACAGGGTTACAATGAGCTGTGCTCTGGGTGGTAATTCTGTTTGAAAATAAAATATATATATATAACTATACATATTTATTTATATATATATATTTAAGAAAGGCACCCTCCTTCCCCTTTATGGTAGGACAAAAAAAAAGCTTTTTTTATCATTAATTTTAAATTCCCGTCTTTGGGTTGGAGACATTGTGTTTAAAATAAATGCAAGGTTTATATTAAATGATTTGTGTTACATTGTTCCACTTGATTTAATTGTGAGTGGTGACAGTGGGATTACTTGTCCTGTTTTAATAAAAGTCAGTTTCTATACACTTTTCTGTTTCTTTCTTAAAAATGCTATTTTTTTTTAACACACTTGCGGAGGGTATTAACGCTTGTGTGGTACACATTAGTGCACTTAGGGTTAAACTAGATCTGATTATTGCATAGGTACAAGTACACTATGCGCAGGGGGATTTTTGTATGTTAAGCATGCAATACACCACAAACAAGCACTGAATTGTTACATTTATGTACATGGATTTTGCTAAAATATTATATATATATATGTGTAATAACTTGCCCATTATGCATAATATGCAGTCACTTATAGTTATTCTGCTACACAGATGGATTTTTTATTTTAAATATTATATTTGTTAAACTGAAAACAAAAATGATTACACCTAGTTGGTTTTAGTTATCTTACTTCTTGCAAATAGGTAGAATAAGCAGCGCTTCCACTTTCAGAATTCTGTATCAATAGGGTGTAAGGCATTTGTTACAATGTATCTGATTAGGAACTTGTATCAATGGTCATGTTGATTCAGGCCACCAGAGGGCGCCGGAATCCCATTGGCTGTAGGCTTTAAGGAGTAGACACCCCCTCCTCCTTCTTCAGGTCCACCACTCAAAAGAAGAGGGAGGTGTCATCCAGGCAACCAACCCTGACCACAGGCTACCACACTACTTAAACATGAATTACATCACAGCCGTATGGAGCCTGGCTAATATATCCTAAGCAGGCTGTGGGACAAGGTACAGCTCTCCAGTCTTGCAGAATTACTACAGAGCACTGAAGGAGTCTTACAGAGCAAGGACCTCAGCAGATCCTGCCAGGAGAACATAGTCTGCAGGGAATTCATGGACAATTCTAAGGACCTTGCACATTCCCCTGGTGGCTTTTAAACCAAGGAGCCTTGGGAGTAGCAAAAGGAAAAAAAATAAGAATCCAGAACTTCATTTGGGACTTTTTTTGCGTGTGTCTTGCTACACCTCCCCTGCTATACTCCTTTCACTCTTGGAGAAATTGAGTCTCTGGTTACCATGGTGATCCAGCTGAAAGTGAAGAATATTTAACAAGGGGGAGGCTGGACCTTGCAGGCAGACAAGCTGGTGCCATTAGGGGCTGAGCGCTGGGACTGTTCAAGTATCCACAATCAGAGCTCTTGTGGACTGCAATGAAAGGTGGTGGCATTGAAGCCTCTGGATACCTGGGATAACTGCCCCCCCTTCACCCCTCCCCCCCCAATATTTCTGATGCATTATTTATGATCTTTGGCAAAAAGAGGAGAACTCTTTTTCTCATAGTGTGTGGCTGTGATAAGCATGTATCATCCTCAGTGCATTGTGACTATATATGCCCTGGTGGTCTTTCTGGGACTTCGTATTGACCAAGGGTCATGTCAGCATTATCTTCACATCAGACCAGCTCCTAGTGAAAACCTGCCACTGGTGGATCTTATTGAGCATCCGGATCCTATTTTTGACCCTAAGGAGAAAGACCTTAACGAGACAGTGCTAAGGACACTCATGGCTGGTCACTTTGACCCAAACTTCATGGCCATCAATCTACCGGAGGACAGGGTTGGTGTGGAAGACCTTGGGGAGCTGGACCTCCTTCTCAGGCAGAAGCCCTCTGGGGCAATGCCTGCAGATATCAAAGGTTTGGAGTTTTATGAAGGTCTTCAGGGCAAGAAGCACAAGTTGAGCAAGAAGCTCAGAAGAAAATTGCAAATGTGGGTATGGGCATATTCCTACTGCCCCGTCCTATACACGTGGAATGACCTAGGGACCAGGTTTTGGCCACGTTATGTGAAAGTGGGCAGCTGCTACAGTAAAAGGTCTTGTTCTGTACCAGAAGGCATGGTTTGCAAAGCTGCCAAGTCGATGCATTTGACCATCCTAAGGTGGAGATGTCAGCGCAGGTTACTTCAAAGGTGCCAATGGATTCCTATCCAGTACCCTATCATATCTGAGTGCAAATGCTCATGTTAAGACTGTCAAAGACTTTCATTTTTTATTGCAAAAGACATGGCTTTATGGTTAATGTTGTGTGCACTGTATAATGTAGGAATGTATATGTGTGTATATATGGTGTCAGTCTAAATTACTATTAAAAAGGTCAGTATTATTCTTTTAAATAACCAGTGTCTACTGTATTTCCAAGTTTAGCAATCTGGTTGTGTTTAATTTTATTTTATTATATTTTTTAATATTTTTTTGGCTATTGTATGTGTATTTATATGCAAAGAGCACTTCGCATTGCGAAGATTTTTTTAAAAATGTTTTTATGATTTTTTTTTTTTTTTTAAAAAATAACTTTTAATATAGAAAATGTTTCCCCCTTTTATTTGGGAAAACTGCATTTTTTTGATGGACCTCAGACTACAACAAAAGAAATCTACAGAAATAAAACAAAAAAAACATATATATATTTTTTTTCCAAATTATTGTGCATAAACTGAACACATTAAAACATAGGTAAGGATTCTTGTAAATGCTATTTATTCTTTTATTTTTTATCCGTTCCTCCCCCTTGTAGTAAAGTTTTTTAAAAAGTGCAGAATTAAAGAGAACCACTAAATATTAAACTATTGATCTCCTGTCCTGTTTAAGTTACATTGTAGCTAACCTGGGTTCTAGGTGTTTAAAAGAACACAGGGGTGATTGCTAGTGTTAAATATATTTTATCTTTTTCTTCTGTTTTTATTTATTTTTAAGCATTTAAATTATTTTTGGGGCATCAGAGACACCAGGTTTCTGTACTTGCCCAGGGCTGTGTTGCAGGAGGAGTGGGGGGTGATATTTCTGTTAGACTACACGTGTCCTTCACACCTTCCATTGTGGTGGGTTGCTACTGAAACTTGACCCCTTACACCATTGCCTTCAATTGCAGCACAGCCCCTCTAAGCACTGTTATTTTTACCCTCATGTGGAATCCAAACACTTTGTGATGATGTCTTTATGTTGGACAGAAGCCCCCCTTTTCACTTGATAATATAAATAGGCACACTTAGACTACCTGAGAGGTGATGTTTAGGAGGACTTCAAAGTCAACATGAAAGGTGTCACCCCTGGTGATAGTATTGGCTTGGGTTCTACAGATGGGTTGAGTGAAGGGACAGCTTCCTTGATCTGATAAGTGATTAAAAGCAATGATTGACTTAAGCAGAGGACCTTATTGTTGGGTTGCCTTTTAAAATCAAGTACAATGCACAGTTCTACACTGATGAGGACATGAGAGGAGATGAGGTCAACTCCCTTGTGAGAGATTCACAGCACCTTTTCAGTGCCAGGAGGTTTCAACATGTCACTTAAGGGGTTAATGGGTGATTCTGACAGCCCGGTTTCATGGTTTCACAGACAGTAAAGGTTACAGGACAGATCACAGTTGTGTCCGGGGGCATGGCGGTTAGCCTAGTGGTTGACATTTATTTTCATAGCAACCACCTATGCCATCACGTTGTATAAAATGCATACAGGATAGGGGCAGATGTGGGTTCTAAATAGGTTTTAGGTGAGATGTTGAGTCTGTTATCTAGTGGTGCATCCCAGCATCTAATGGGTTAACCAGAGTGCTACACGTGAATGTTACAAGATTTGGTTTGGGTTTGCCAATTTTCGTCTCAGCCCAGCTGTAATATTGCAAAGCCCCATCACTCCCATACACCCTCAGGCATTCATTTTTAAGTGTGATTTCCAGTTTTTCCAAAAACACAAAATTTCTGTGTTTTTTTTTTTTTTAAATATTAAAATGTGCATATTATATAAATATCTCCTGAACTCTTTCCCCCCCACCCCATTTTTTAAATAGCACCCCTCCTCCTAGCACAGGAAGGGTTAAATGAGATTTGGGGACATTCATTGCATGTAGCATAGAGGATCTTCATTATCCCTCTTTACAACAATATGTCCGGCCCACTCTGAGGGTTCATTGTAAAAGGATTAAAAGTTTAAATACCTTTTCATATTATGATTTTTTTTTTCATTTAATCTTGCATGGCGCCTGTTTCATTCGTTTCAAATATTCCTAATGTGACGGCGGGCAAGCGAACATAGAGGATATTGAGCTATTTGGACTTATAAACCAGCAATACTATGTATGTTTGTTAGGTTCTGACAAATGCCCAAATAACCTTAAAATCAGCCATTCATCACGTAAGAATTTATGCAAAAACCAACTGTGTTTGTGGCCAAGAACTTTTTTTATTATTATTATTATATTTTTTTTTTATGTTTATTTTTTTTTACACACTGGATTGGTTTAAAAAAAAAAAAAAACCCCAAAAGCAAGTTTTCTTAACGTGTAACACATAGCATTATATACCAGAAGTATTTGCAACTGGGATTGTGACCAAAAAAGACTTAATGTCAACATTCCCCCCCCCCCAGTTTTGGACTGTGTGACAGGGATACACTCTCCCCTGTTGACATATAATATTAACGCAATTTGCTCATTCAAGATCGAGGCTGCACGTCGGGTAACAGTGTCCCTCTGTGTCACCTTAGGGTGACTAAAACTAATTAGAAGGGACTCTTGTTCCTGAGTCTGGGACTGCGAATTTAAGGAAAAACAACTTTTTTAAAAAATAAAATGCATTCGCTACATTTTTGTAAGCATGCTGCGAATTCTAACTTAATTTCTTAAATGAATATTTGGGGGATTTAATTACAAAGAATATTTTTGTCTAAGTAAATGTCAGTCAAGTGACTGCATTAATATTTTATCCATAATATAACCGGCGCTTGACTTAGAATTTGCCCGCAGACCGGCCTCATTTGGCCCCCGTCTAGTCTGCCCATTTCTCCTGCTGTAAAGACTGAAACCTTAATCGGTCGTCGGTCTCGTCTTAGATTCAGGAGCCGTATGTCTATCCCATGCGTGTTTAAATCCCCTCACTGTATTACCTTCTACCGCTTCTGCTGGGACTTGGTGGCATGTATGGTTCCATACAATATTTGATATAATGAGATATGGACGCCGTACGTGCCATATAGACCCAGAGCGGGAGATACTTGTGTAGGACTGATTAATGGCACCATGCTGTCTATTGCCAAGATACTCAGAAGAAAGAACAAGACATTAGGTTGGCCATCCAACGGCAGATGGACCATACAAAATAACCCAAAATAAAAGGTTGCACAATCCAAAAAATCACATATTTATCAGGACGCACCACAGAGGAGGACCTGAACACAGGTTTTTTTTAGAGCGAGTTCAGTGGTCATAATTGAACGCTCTCTCACACTCACTCTATTTCCGGGATGTCTGTTGCGGTTTGTGGGCGATTCGAATGCAGGAGACTCCCTGAACTTCCGAGAGCGTTGGGATGTCTGCATCTCAGTGGTCCACATGATTTGTGGATTGTGCCAACGAAGATCATCTTGGTATTACTTGTAAACTGAATATTTTTAACACATTCTCAGAAAAGTTTAGCTGTTTTAGGCTAAAATATATATATATATAAAAAAAAAAGACGAGCACAAATAAATATTTGAAATGGAACTTCCCAACTGGCCACATTCATACCTTATTGAGGTCCTCCATCTTGACCTGGTTTGAATAATTACCTCTTTGGTGGAAGCTGATTGGATCCCCCTCTTTGGTGGAAGCTGATTGGACGTGGCAGCTTCAGAAGAAGGAGTGTCGAGGACTTTTCATGAAAGGGCACAAGGTGGAGCTTTGGAGATCTAATGAGGTTCCTAACTAATAAATCCGATTATCTCCAAAAATATAAATTTGCTTGAAAAACAAAAAAAAGTAAATTTTTAAGTAAATTTCATTTGACGCTTTGGGCGTGGCAGATGTTACCGTGGAAGGGGGTTGAATTTATGAGGTTTTTACTTATTGCCCCAACAATATTGTTTTTCCTGGTTTTATTGTCAGATAACTTCCATTAAATGTCCAAAAAAAAAAGCTGCTGTCAGCAGATCCTACACATTTTATAAATTGTCTGCATTTCAGGAAATACTTTGTGGAATTCTAATACCATAATACGGTAATACCCTAAACATATAATTGGGGGGTATCATTGTTACAGCTCATTATTAAACAGTTGACTAATTAGGAAATTCCGGATTTTCATGGGAAGGAAGTGAGTCTGCAGAATGACAACTTACTTAATGTCACTGATGCTTGAACACTCAGGGTTGAGTGTCCTGAAAGGAAAAAAAAAATGTAGGGAGTCTGCAAATAGAACAATGTGTTTTTAGTATGGGGAATTTGCATTTTTTTATGTTTTTTATTTGTTTTTTTTGTGCATTGTCAAGGAAAAGAAATCATGTAGAAAACAAGTAACATTTTTTTGAAGAACACTAGTAAGAATGTTTCATTAGACTATTGGGCTTGATAGAAGAAAGTTGCAAGTGGGCCGAGGGACTAACTGCCCCAATTGGCCACCTCAACTGGAGGGTTTTTTGGGTTACTTTCTGTTATTTTTTGTGTGTTTTTCTTTATTTTTTTAGGCAGCTGTTATGGTGTCTCGTGTAACAGAGAAATTACACCATGGCTGGATCTATTGGTATTTCACACTACTGGGATAGCATGCATTGGACATGCGGTCTTCTAATGTATATTACTAGGCCATTGGGCACATGGGAACCAACGTTTTTGCCTGCAGAGGTCTTCCTCAGGGTAAGCAGGACACTCGATAAATCCTGTAACTGCAAACTGGAGAAGAGGCCAAACTAGGTACATCTTGATGTTGGGTTCTCTTAAAAATGTGGCCTTTTTTGTTTCCCAATCACAGAAGTAGTGGGTCAATAAGAAGAGGCCATCTTAATAAATTTGGCTACATCCGGCTAACACGTATTATCTGAATGGCATAATCATATAATTAAATAATGGGGTTCTAGAGCAATAATAGAAATATATATTTGCCTTTTTCAGTGATTGTTATATATTAAAAAATAGCCACTGCATGAGAAAATAGGAAGTAAGATTTGAATACCTTTAATGAAACGTCTGTGACAAACGGGCCCTTAACGCCCAATGAGAAGAAACCCCGCCTTACGCTTTTTCAGAGTCAACTTTATTCTATCAGGGGTGCTAAAAAAAATTTATTTCCCACTTGGCCACAATTTTTTTCTTGCTTTTGAGCTACCGTACTAAAAACATTAAGATGTTTGCAAAATATATTTAGGCAAAATGTGGTATTTTTTGTGATAAAAACCTAAATTTTACACCCCCAGCACACCTCAGCGGAAGCTGTTGCCAAATGGTAAATAGTGCCACCTAGTGGCCTAAAGATTGAATTTATTTATTTTTTAATTTTATTTTTAAAAGTGGGTTGTTTATAGGAAAATGTGGTACGTAGATGGCACGCGTTTGGTTTCTATTGTCCCGTTAGACTAATTTGAACCTTTAAATGTTATCACATGACACCAAGCTCCTCCCCTGCTTAAAATATACGCTGTGCCATCTACTTTTTTTTAATAGAGCTTTTTATGCCTTTTACTGATAGCCCATGGTTAGTCCAATGGTTCCTCAGGTGGTTCAATAATGGAGTAGGATAACAACTTTTATTTAGTAAAAATTCAACAAAAAATTACTGTATTTTAAAATATTAACGCTAATGTTAAAATGAAAAATCTGTTTGGCATATTTTAAGTTTTTTTTTTAATTAAAAAAAAGCAATTTATGTTTTATAAAGTATCAATAAATACCATGGTGGGAATTCTCCTTTGGTTGACTTTGAGCACACAGCTCGTATCTGTCACATCGCGAACATTTGTGGGAATTTGTCAGTTTTCTGCAAGTTTGCTAATTAGGAGCCGAAATGATCCTCTTTGTGTTTGCGTGTTAGAAAAAAAAGAAAAAAAAGAAATTGTGAGCCAATTATCCATGAGCAGTAAAGGAAAACCTCTCAATAGGACTATCAGGACTTGACGCTCAAGGCTTTAATGGTCTGGGCCATTTTGGTGTCATATTGGTTTAACAGCTAACTACTGGTTTAAAAGACTAACACTTTCTTACTAGAATAGCTCTTTATATACATTTTTTTTATTGAGGAAAAATAAAACTTTAGAAAAAAGTAGTTTTTCAGGTGCTTTTGCTTAGTGAGAGCCTCAATATGGAGTTATCTCCTCAAGGTTATAAACGTGACATCTTTAAATCAGATGTGGGGACCTAAATCAGATTGCAACACTATGTCCTTAAAGATGCCGTTCCACTTACACAAAATATTCATCTTTTTCTATAGTATGTTACGCAAATAGACCCTATCTGAGCTGTCATTATATTCTTTCTTTTGAAGGTTTAATCGCATAAAAACAACACAGAAGTTTTTTTTTAATTTTCCATGGCAACAACCAATCAGTACTTGCTTTTTTTGTCACGTGACGATTGAGTGTTCCCGGCAAAAAATAGTGAATGTGACAAAATGAAAGATTTATTTCTTTTAATGGTTTGAGCATCCAGTGGCGTTAGGGATTCTGATTCTAATGCTGTATTTGGTTAGAAAAGTGTTAAATTCGGCAGGACAGGTGGGACAGCACCTTTAAATCTGCTCTCAGAATTGCTTGTTATATGTGTTGTCCGGAATTAGACACCAAATGTCCTTTAACGTCATCTTCTTGCGGCCCAGAGACAAAAAGCAACATAAACGGCGCATCGGTCGAACAGCTAGGAGCCGCAGATGTCGGGGTAAAGAAGGCTGATACAACTTTTATCAGAAAAAGCTCTCTTATTCTTATTCTGTACAGTAAAGCGATTCATTCTGCATGGTGGAGATGATCGAAGTTAAAAACTAGAAGAAGTTAAGGACAGACGAGAAGCGTACCCGTCGCTGCACCGTGCAAAGTCTGCCAGATGACAGCCAAGTCAGGCTGAAAGCTGGATGTCAATCACCACTTACGCCGACGGGTTTTATCCAGCCGGTAGCCAAGCCGGACTACACAGTAGTTATTTAGCACCTGTAAATGTGTCTGTCTAGAGATTTGAATCTAGTAACAAGCGCTTTTCATGACATCATCTCACACCAAAAAATTTCCAGTAAATCAAAACAGACCGGTCCTGCCAACGAGGGAAGTAAAAAAAAGGAGTACTTAGAACAGCATGTCATCATTCACCAAGACTCCTTTACTGTTCATTGTCAACACCCAACTTGGAACAGACCAGTAGAAGCCTTTCCAATGAGGTTCACTTGTCTTTAACCTAAATATAGGGTTAAAATTAATTAATTATATTTTTTAATATAATTATTATTATTCATTTACTATTCCTTTATTCATCTTTTGTTTTTTTTTTGACGAAGGCATCATGAAAATATATTTACATTGGACACTTTAGGCACTATATTTGTTTTTAAGGCTTAACATAGTCCTAGCTTAATAAAAACTTCCACCTCTGTCACTGCTTGACCCGCGGCCACCCCACAGACGGCCTATTTGGTGGTTAAATCGATTCTAAACTCTTTTTTTTTTTGTAATGTTGTTTTTTTTTTACATCAATGGAGTCTTTGTATCACTCGATGAAAATCGAGAAATGTGGCTAGTTTCATTTAAATGAACCTAGACGTTTTTCTATGGATGCAAGAAGAAAAGTACACACGAGTCTGACAAGGTGTT
>VKOC01000010.1:4379166-4556589 GCA_009364415.1 Spea multiplicata
CTGAAGTTGTAGTGACTTCAGGGGACAAAACGTTCAAGGCCCCAAAATCATTTAGTGGAAAAATTAAGGTATTGTGTTGTTTACTCTGTAATATTTATTTCAAGGATTAGTCGCACTAAATTGTGGCTTCAGGCTTCCCATGTTGAATGATCAAGTATTATGTTAGTCAAAAGTATCATTCCATAGCACATTACTTTTGGCAGTATATATATATATTTTTTTCTTCAGTGGTATATGTGGTTTCTCACAATGTAATTATAGCGCTATTTACTTCTGGGGGCCACGGGTCCCATGCCAGTTTGCCCACTTTTTTCATAGATCCAGACAAATTGCCGATTCATTCAGGGCATTCCTAATATCACCTATGACCTCATTATGTTTCTTGATGTTTAAAGGTGCTGTTCCACCTACTCTGCTTTTAATTACATGCCGCCCAACCATTTCCCAGAAATAATTCCTTAATCACGTCCAATTTAGCTTCATTCCTAAAAAAAATACTTCATTGTCATGTGACACAAACGCAGGCACTGATAGGTCTTTGATGTGTCGGGTTTGCCTGATTAACCCTTCAGAGGAAAGAATAAAATGTTGGCTGGTGCCTTTAATGCTTTGTCTCAGTGGGACGGCAGCGTTAGTCTCTGTTCCAGGCTTCAGATGAAGAGAAGGCGGCTTCCGTCACGTCCAGAAGAAAGTGGGAATATCCTTTGGGATTTTAGTCTTTCTCTTGTAGGGTAATGGTACTGAGCGATTTCTTGGCTCTGTTGGACAATAAAAATGTGTAAACGTATATACTATTGGGGTAAATAATTAATATTTAATTCCTAAGGCCCCCATTTCCTCCAGTGATTCCCCCTTTTCCTCCCCTGATCCCCTCTTTTCTAGGAGTTCAGAATGTTTGCTGGGTATGAGGGTATCAGAGGGTTCTACTGCCCTAAAAGTAACAGTAATGTCTTTATAAACAGCAGAAAATCTGTTAATACATTAAATAGTGTGAATAAATTATATTTTCTAGTAAATGACTTATTGAAAGAAAAAAATCTTGGTAACCCCCCCCTTATCCCCCCCAAAAACAAAGCTTGTCCCTCTTTACCCATTTAGAATGTTGAAAGGACAAGGGTTGATACTAGGTGGTCATGGGGCGCGTCTCCATAACACACTCAGTGACCACCAAAGACCATCGGTGACCACCAAAGGCAGACAGTAATTAAACAAAAAGGGGGCGTGGCTAATTCACTTCATGGGGAAGGGTTGGAATTTTTTGGCAAAATGTTTCTCACCTTTTTCTCCGTTTGTGTCTCTCGACTAATATACTAATTTCCACAATGATGAAGACGAGCAGAAGAACGCCCAGCACAGCCGCCAGCGCGATGGTCGCATAATACAGTGACTCTGCGGCAAATACATCTAAACGAAGAAAACCCAACGCGATCAGCGTATAATGCCAGCATGACGGACGTCTGGATTTATCAATAATCAGGATTTATTACCAATGTCAGGTGGCATTCTGTGTCTATTCGTTTTAAAGCCTCCTACAGGAAAGCTCTGGTATTCAGGAGCTCTTCTTTTTGTGCGGACAGCTATATTCATGGGGCATTTTTAGCCCCTATTATAACAGAGAGGAAACAGGGGAAAAAAACAGCCTCCCAGCAGAAGCGGTAGAGGCTAATACAGTGAGGGGATTTAAACACGCATGGGATAGGCATACGGCTCCTGAATCTGAGATGAGACCAACGACTGATTAAGGTCAAAGTCTCTACATCGTGGGTGGACTAGATGGGCCGAATGGGTCTTATCTGCCATCAAATCCTTATGTTAGTGACGAAGGTATGTTTCCCCAAAGACTGCATGTCATCAACTATCACAACAGAAAATGATCCATATTGTGATACAATTGCTATATGCATGTAGTTTTACACGTCAGCCACTAGAGGGAGCATTGTTCCGACAGCCAGTGTGTGCAAGCAGTGTGACGGTGAGCACCTGCACCCATCTTTAAGGGGTAATAGATTTAACTGTAAGGGCATGATTAACTTCATAAAGTGTTTGCCAATGGAATTTACATTTTAAAGGTTAGAATCGACTTTTATGGCACATCATAATGTTTTACATTTTTTTTTTCCAACTATGACATCATTTTTTTTATTGGTTCATCTTTATCATTGCCACTATTGTCTATATCACTTCCTACCGTCCTCTGTCTGGATCAGCATATTCCGTGTCACGTCTAGTGATCCATCGTGGGGCTCTGGTCTGATGCCCAGAAGCTCACACATCAGGGCGTACACATGGACACTCTCAAAGGGCTCCACGATGAGACCTTGCTGGAAGGAAGGACCCACGGCACGGAAGATGGTTTGCATGTCCAAGGCTTCATTATCAAAGCCATGCTCTCCATTATTAAACTGGAACTTTGCGAGCTGGAAGAAAATAATGTTAAATGCCGTTAATTCGATATTCTCCTTTGGCGTAGCTAATGTATCGGCTCGCCTTAGTCTGTCGGTTCTAGTTCTGTCGGACCCTTTGAGTGGACTGTAAGAAGCGCTGCGGTCTGGTCATGTTAATAAATGCTAGTGAAGTGACCCCTGATGATTCCCATTATCACATCTCCTGTGTTTTTTCATGGTGGGTCCGAACTCTATATGGGGTAGTTATGACTCCTGCTCAGAAACTTACCCCATGAATGACATACCCCGGGTCTCCATACAGCACTAACGGAGTGATCCTCTCGTGTTTTGAGTAGTGTAATCTAGATGGAACCTCCTCCTTCTTGTAGACGTGCAGTTTGGGATGGGCGTTCTTCAAGGCTTGATACACCTGCTCCAGTTTCCCTTCCTTGGGCACCAGAAGTCCTGTAGGTCCATAATCCACCAAGTGGAACTGAAGGTCAGAAAAGGAGAAGTTTGCAATATTTCGGAGAAGAATCTCTTCAGGGCCCTTCTTCACTGTAGCCATCCCGTGATCTGCTATGATGATTATATTGAGTGTGGATTCTAGGCCGTAATCCGCTACGCGACTCCGTATGTACCCGACCATGCGGTCTACTTGGCTGACCATGTCCTTGCGTTCTTGAGAATCAGGCCCATATTTGTGTCCTGTGCTGTCCGGTTCCCCGAAATACAGAGCCACGAAATCCAGATCCTGCTCTGTGAACCAGCCCATCACGGTCTCTACGTTTTGCTTCCACTCTGTCTCATTGTCATACTTGTGAGTTCTATCTTCCACTTTCTTCACGTTCACCTGCTCTCCACCGTATGTGGCGTTGCCTCCAGGGAAGAAAAGAGAACCTACTTTAAGCCCCTGTTTGAAAACAATAAAACGTTAGGGGTGGTAGATATGTGGCATAGCCTCTCAACAGAAGTGGTAGATGTTAATACAGTAAGGCAATTTCAACATGCATGGGATAGGCATATGGCTTCCGAATCTAAGATGAGACCAACGATTGAGTAACATTTAACTCTTTATGTTCAGTGAAGTCAGATTGCTTTGTTATACCTGTCTCTGAGCTGTAATCCAGATAGGAAGACTCCCATTATCCCACCACATGGAGATGCCCTGTGTGGGGAGGTAGGTCTGCTTCTCTCCACTGGTGCTGTTAAAGTACATATTGTGGATGACACCGTGATTCTCAATGTACCTCCCTGTAACAAACAAAGGACATTGAAAGAACAGAGCTTTGAGATTTAGAACCAGAAGAGAGATTGATTGTCTTCAAACCTCTAGACTCTTTGACTCAGGTAAAGGTGAGTTTGAAAGGAAGATTGACATTACTCAGGAGTAACTTATTTAACATAAAAAGCAGATGCAGCCATATGGATTAGACGTTTGACAAAGTTTGGGAGAACCAGCTTCTACCAAGGAGGGTTAGTATCCAGTAATGTCTATAGGTGGGACGCTGACCCAGAACTGAGCCCCCAGTATCCTCTCTGCTCTCTGGACCAATATCGTCTTTTCCTCGCTGCACCTGTCTGGGACATGATGTCATAACCCAGATCTCTTCCCGGTGGTGAAAACGGTGCTGGTTTCAAGTGAGATCTTTGATCTCCCCAACCGACCCTGATGCAGCAGCGCATGTCGCTGCCGGCAACCTGTCCCGTTTGGTAATGCGACGGCGGGGTGCTACCCAGGAGACCCCAGACTCGCTGTCCAAGACCTAGGCTCAAACCACACCACGCTCATTGCTGTATAGTAAGACAATGCTTCCGAAAGCTTTCACTAGTGGACCTCCGTTGGTTAGATTGTCTCCAGTTGTTCGCTACATTGTTGCAATGTGTGGATGACTTACTATAGGATTAGGCTACGTGTATCTGGGTCCATTAAACGGATTCTGTGCAGATAGGTCTGTCAATCAGATCGTATGTATCACTATCTGAGCCCGGGCCGAGGGGGATGCCGGTCTCAGACACGAATACGTTATGGATCCAAAACAATAAAGCGGGGGGCGCATTTCGACCGGCACGGCTACAGCTCGCATCTCTCTGCATCTCACGATTAAGCCCAGTTTACGGTTTGATCTGAGATCTGATAATGGCCGTTTCTTAAACGATGAGTGGTTTCTTGTTAATAAATCCCTTTAACGCCGTTAACGTGTGACTTCTGTGTGCCGGCATAATCCGGCGTCTCGGTGAATTAAGCAAGGGATAACTTTCAAAAGGCTGACCTGGCAATTCTTCTTATTAAGGATGCTGCACCTTTATTATTACAGCTCGGATCTCGGATCATTTCGCCCCGAGTGTTTTTGGTTCTCTTGATGCAAAAAAAAAAGGGGGTTTCCAGGCAACTCTCACCTCCCCCTTAAATTCATGCCCGCTGCGTCTCTCCACATCATCATATTAAATTGTTATGCGGCTGTCCTCCCCCTGCACGGAGGCTTATTATTTTAGCAGTGTGAATAAGAAGCAGGGAGGAGTAAAAGTGTAACAGGGTATACCGGGAAGAACGGTATCGGAGCGCCCCATACGCCAACCTTGATGTTAGCAGGTCAATCAAAACAACTGGGCCAGTAATGGGCATTGTTTTAAAGAAATAAAACCGCTATATCAGTAAATTGAATTTTAACTCATGGGTAGGCAACCTCATCTGTGTAGGAAAGAGCAGCTCTCAATCCCAAGAACCGTTATATATTCTTATATATATATATATGTGTGTATATATATCCCCCCAGACTGGATCCTTTCATTCTCTCACCGTCATTATATGTCCGTCTGTAAGGATAACTTCCATTTCCGTGTTAACTGCTGGAAACTCTGACGTGAGAACCACGGAGAGTTAACCGTTTGTGTTGTGACGCTTTAAAGGCAAACCAGTACTCACCAGTAAGCAAAGTGAAGTGGCAGGGACTGGTGATGGTAATGTACGCTGGTTTCATGTATTCGGCCTTCACTCCATCTCTGGCCATCTTGTCCATGTTAGGAGTATCCACATCCCTGTCGTAATCCCAGCGGAAGCCATCGAAGGAGATGAGCAGGAGTTTGTGGTGGGCTTTGCTGTGGCCTTGAATCGGAACTGGGGCCCCCGGAGCCAAGAGGGCCGAGAAGATCACACACAGAGCTAAGATCTTCATGGCTGCAGGGGCCGAGTGAAGGTTCTGAAGAAGATATTAAGGTTCATATACTCAGAATATCCGGGAACAAAGTTTACCCTGATATCTTATCTACAGGCATCTTTACAATAAGCTGGAACTCAATGTATCAAACAACAACTCCCAGGTCTCTGGTTTTTTTGACACTGGACAAGGAGGCACATGATCTGAAGTATACAGAGGGAGGAATGTACTAAAGTGAGATGAGTAGGAGAGCTTTCACTCCACGGAGTCCAATGAAAAGAGCCAGCTTATGACACTAAGACTCTTTCCTACGTACAAGCCAGGCTGAATTTAAAGGGACAACTAGCGTATAACCCAGTTGGTGGTCCACTTGGTGTAGACCGACATTGAAGCTGCAGTTTCATTGCCACATATATATATATATATATATATATGTCTTATATTGGCCACCAACCAGAGGTCAGTTCTACTTCTGTATCCCATAAGTGATCTCGCCCTTAACATACACAGTAGGTAGGTCTTGTATTTCAATCATATTGGCTAAAAAGCCCCCCAAAAATTGAGTAAATGTATTAAATTTATTCAATGTAATATTTTTAGAATTAAGCCTGACCGGAATATAATTGCGTCAGTTCTGGATTGTCCTTTATGGTCTCCATCCCTCTTGTTGGACCCCTAGGTACTGATCTCGCATTGTATGGTGCACACAAGGTCACATTGCTCCATATTCTTGTATCTGTTGTGATATGATATCAGTTTGTTGGTCCTTATCTGGCCTTTCGTTGGCCTTGATCAAAGACAGCAGTCCTGGCCTGTTTACAGCTCGGTCGATGATATCATCCCGCAGCATCTTCTGGCTCGGTTTAATGTTTTATCCGGCTTATGCTGGCCGGAGGTTGCGACTCTGGCTGCGAGAACAATATGAAGTAGCATTACCTCCGCTATACCCAGTGTCACAGATCCGCTCTCTGCTCAGGTGAATTATATTATGATATCTATGCATCGGTGCGATCAGAGACAGAGATCTATCTGATTTGCACTTCTATACTGTCAGGAACTGGGGTGCAGAGCCGACCTCCCCCAATTCCTTCTGTACCCACCAAAATTTGATGCAAAACAGACAAGGAATCGTTCACCTAAAACGGAGGTGTCAGAGGCTTAGATGTACAGAGAGGGTGGTAGATAAGTGGAACAGCCTGCCAGCAAAAGTGGTAGAGGCTAATAGTGAGGGGATTTAAACATGCATGGGGTAGGCATATGGCTCCTGAATTTAAGAGGAGACCAACCACTGATTAAGGTCTGAGTCTTTGCAGCAGGAGAAATGGGCGACTAGACTGGGGCCGGATGGGGCCGATCTGCCATCAAATACTATTCTTTGACTGGTGGGGACCTAAGCCACCCAGTGGCAGAGTGGGGGAACATAGGGGAGAATGATGCCCCACCTTCAGCTTTACTACAATCTGCTGACCTTTGACCTATTATAAATCTAGAGGGGGATGAGCTGAGCATGATGTCATCGAGTGCATCCTGAATAATCTGAGGAAAGGGGGGATTCAATGGTTCTCCTTTCCTCCCGATGAGCTGGGCTGAGCTAGGCGTTTGGCTCAAGTCCTCATCGGCACGACCAGCTCGGAAATTGATTATTTTTTGGCTAAAAAAAAATGGATAAAGAACCATAAATTGTAACGAAATCCATTTAACACGAAACATCACAGTACAATTTGTGTTTTAAAGACTGCTTATATATGTTTTCGACACCCCAGCAAAGTGGTATCTGGGTGCTAATCCTTTAAATCGGTGAAGCTGAACAGCTCCCGCAAGGCAGATTAATCCAGATTCGGAGTTTCAATTTATACTAATGTTTAATGACCCATTGGGACCAGTCCAACGAAGCCACTTAGCTGTCCTGGTAAGACCTTAGAATTTCCAAACCATCCATCTCCTTCAAATCAGACCATGGAGAACCCAGGCCATTATGTGCCTGAGCACTTCAATTTCTTATTAAATCTGATAATGGCTTACATCTCTTGTAAAATAAAATTTACGCCTTCCAGCGGCTGAAATTTTCCTGTAACTCTGCACAAATTTAGTGTCGCCGGCGTCTGAAGTCTCGTGGAATGGATGGAAGCAAAAAATGCTGTCTTCCCCCTGCGAACGTTCTTTAAAGGAACAGTAACCATAGGCAAGTGGGAATTGTGGCATAATCCTTATCTTCTAGGATTCTATGCCATTCAAAGGGTTAAAAAAAACCCACATAATTTTACCATTCCTGCATCTTTTAGTAATGCGCATGCGTACGAGTTTGACCATATCTATTTTAGAGGTGGACACGGAAACAGGGATGTCCAGCCCGATGGTTTGAGGGACTTTTAAGGACTTCTCTTGATATAATGCAGGGATTGAGAGTCTACAATTCGACTAACTAATAGCCGCTTCCAAGACAATAACTCTTCCTGTTGCAGTGCATTATGGGGAATCGATAAATATGGATCTCAGGCCTCTCCCTTGGTGCGATGATTAAGGGTATCTCCATCAGCAGTGCACCGACCGACCGCGCTGTCCTGGATTTCCTTGTCTGTCCCTTGGATTGATCTGTTCAGGAGATCATCCGTCTCTTATTTCTTTGTAATGGCATTGTGGGATCAATAAAGCTATTTGAAATTGACCAGAACCCGTCTTTGTCCACCCATCTCCTCCTCTCACTACCTGTAGCTCTCCATCAAGTGGACATTTACATATGACTACCCAGTTACAATGTAACGAAGAGCCTCGGTGCACATTACCGAGCCCCCAAGGCACTCGAGATACAATATGAAACGTCAAGCTACCTGGCAGGGCTTCCAAAGTGAAGTTCTAGCCCTTCTTCTACTTCCCGTTTCCCCTTCTAGCTGATAATCATGATAGAGTAATAAAATAGAAACCAGGAAGAACAATAACCAAGAGGAAAAAAATGAGGTCATCATGCTAAATATGTTCTAAGAGCAAGGGATGTGAACATGGAAATGTGTTATTCATCATCGTGTAAAACGGCCGGTCTTTCTCTAAGTAGGTCAACGTCAAGTCACCAAGGTTCCTTCATTATGTAACACCTTAGTGATTAACGTAAAGCTTTTTTTTTTTTCTTCCTAATGAGATGTGTTCTCTTTAAATGATACCTTGGACCTTTAAGTTTACCTTGGTTATCAGCGAAGCGCTTTTCATACTACATTGTGACTTTGAACTTTGCATCTTTGAGAGATTCCTTGGAGACTCTTGCCGTACAAACCATTCCATATGAGCTCACGCGCTTATCTGTGTGATATGACATCAGCGAATTTGCAGAAATTTCACGCAAACATCTTAGGAAATCGAATTAAAGGACATATGTCGATGGCATATATCTGCATGCATTTAAAGGATTTTGGGGTTCTCTAGCATATAGAATGAAAGGAATCACGATACGTAGGGGTGGAAATGCAACACACATGATGAAAAGTAAGTGACCACGGGCCATACAGATGTCTTTGTACCACCTCCAGTTGAGCTTTGGTTAGATGTTTCCCAACTCAAGTTGAGCACAGACATGGCAGCCACCATAATTCAATTAGGAATTATTTGTGAGAGTTGCCCTTTAATTCCTCGCCCATGCGCAAGGAATGGCGTTAATTAATATGTGTGGTAAGAGGCAGTTAACTACGCGAAAGCCACCAGCTCTGTTTGCGACTCTGCTCGCTTCCAAAGCTCTTGCAAAATTGTATCTCTTTTGCTTTCATTCCCGGAGACTTTGATATAAAAAAAAAAAATGTATTCCAATAAAGCCAGGCTGTTTTTTTCTTAATTACATCGCCATATGATTCTGCGGAGAAAATAAATTAGATAAATGTAGACTTATGAAGAATAGTGCCAGGGGTGAGGAGGGTACAGCATCGTCTGTCCTAGATTTGCATATTAATTCCGCGCTCTCTGGGAGAGCTTGATGTAAGCAGGGTTCTCATAAACAAACCATCCTTCTTCTGGCATCCATAGCGTCTGTAGAGTCCAAAGCACCGCGCGGCCATGTTTAAAGAACAACTTTCAATACAAAGGGTTAACTTTTATCAAGTACTCCAAGGGGCTTCAGTAGGAGCACATCTTAATCCCTCTTCCGTGACGTCTGTGGCAGGGGACTTCACACCCCCTTCAATATCTGGGACATTGACTGCTCACATGTCACGTTGGCAGAAATATGATCTAATGGAACATTTTGTTCATGGAAACCCAGCGTCTGCCTCTTTATTGATTGATTTTTGATTCAGATATTGTTCATTCACAGCTGCCAACGGTTTCCGATGATTGGGGTTGTTGGGACTGTCCAGGTGTATTCGTGACAGTTGACAGTAGCAGTTGACCTGATTTTGGGCCGTCATTCAGTAGTTTACAGTCTTGCTTAGGTTTGAGGAAAGTTGAGGATCGCAGGTTAATCTCTTGCTGGGCTCCAAACAAATATTGGGATGCTTCTCAACTTCAGATCTTGCTAGAACGTGGCCATCACCCAGCTGAAAATCATCCCTGCTGTCCGCTACAGATGAGGCGGCCCCGGAGGGTAGGTGGGTTGCTGTGGCAAAGCCCCCCAAACCTGCTGCCATACCTGCAGCCTCCACAGCACCTTTAGAAACTTCCTATAGAAGACCAAAGTTTGTTACTCCTACTCCTAACAGCACCCTGACGATCATCTCAAACCTCACCGAGGGACATTGGTGGTTTGTAAAACAGGGAATGCTTCTTCATTGATCTGGCATGGTTGCGTGCAAGAAGATCCATATTGTATATAATACTTTAGATAAACCTTGTATGGCTTCTGCATCTAATCTAAACCATTACACCTTGGACCATTCCAAGTCATTCGAGCCCTTGAGTCAGCTGCGGTGATTCAGATCCATGCGTTCTTTGCATAGGATCATTTACAACCTCAACATTAAAACACAACAACTCACTTAAGAACTACTTTAATCTAACAGTACTTTGTTCTCCTGAAGACGCCTCAAGATGACAGGAAGAAACTTTTCCAAGTTCAATATGTGGTAATCTAGGGAGATCTCTCACACTTTGTCTGTTTAAGCTTCAGGTTCTAACATTTTCCGACTGAAATCATGGCTCTTTAGTTTATGAATCTATGGTTATATCCAGTCGGTCTTCTCCATCACCCTTCCTTTTCATGATTTTTTCCATCGGTGTAGCTAACCTCTTACATATTGAGCAATGTGAATATTTTGATGCCCCTTTTTTATATATTTGATGAGAGTTAAGAGATGATGAGCAGATTACTCTTCCCTTTTGTTACATTTTGGTCCAGTATACGTTTTTTTACCGTGTTCTTTTATATATTGGATTGTTTGAGTCTTGTCTTGAAAGGCGTAAATCCCTTAGGTAAACACTTGGGGAAGACACAGAAATCAGGATGGTCCAAGAGAGTTAACAACTCAATTGACGCTTTCATCAGTGATTTATCAGCCGGGGAATCAGTGATAAATGGATACAAGAAAAGTGTCAGACCAAGAGAAAACACTAAAACACTTGATATTTTAAAGAAGTCTATGTATTTCATTGAGGCATTCAAGGGAATTGATAGTTAGAACCACATGCCGCCATTTACCAAAAGCAAAGACGAGAAACACAGCGGGGTTTCTTCTTAAAGCCATTGCCAAGGAATCAAGAAGAATATTCTATAGATTGGTTTAATTTATGACATCACCAACTAGGGTCTGATCACTGGAAATAATGACGTTTCCAAAGGTCTAAATCTAAGTTAGTTAGGTGCTTTGTGAGTTGGAACGGTGATCTTTGTAGCAGATATGGGTTCCATGTCAGGAAGAGTGGTACTTTAGTGGACTCAAAAGCAGACCATTTACTGTTTGGATGACTGAATAAATAAAAGTCCAATTAAATCATACCCAAAGACTATAAGGAAAGATAACACGGTGTGGCCAGATATTTATAATTCTTTCTACAACGGTGTGTCGGAGCTCTAATCCTGCAGGAACTTTCCATGGACTTCCTTGACACCCAAGTCTACCCAATATCCCATCCCTGTTTAAAAATACGCAGACCACTTTGCAAAAAGCTCTAACATTTTTACAGAACTCAGCCAGCCCATCTTTATCCGAGAATATAAACTGCAGGGCATGATTTCTCTTAGCAAATATGCCATGACAGTGTATGATTGATAATACGTATTTCACATATGCAAGTTGCCCATGAAACGTACTGTTTTCATACAACGCGGCCATCTGTGCTAACTTGTGATGTGGCTTGTTTCTCTAAAAATTGTTATTTTCTTTACAATCCATCATATTGTCACATTTTGATTTTGGAGTCCACCAGAAAGGAACCAAACAAATGAATGCTTAAGTATTCAATCAGAGAAAGGTTGAGAACCCAGGCTTGCGTGACCACCATATAAAATGCTAGCGTATGAACCAAGACAATAGACAGAAGTGGCAACCGGAAGGTCTTCTCAGTCTTGGTCAGGGATAGCAAACCTTTGGACCTTTAGTTGTTTTGTTCTAGTATGTGATATAAGATCAAAGCATCTGTGTACTAAGACCGATTGCGCAATGACCGTGCTGGGTTTCGGTGGGCAGCACCTGCGTATCAACGAGATATTGAAGGGAAATGGGGAAGACCCTAACCAAAAGTAGGGAAACAGAGTCAAAGAAGAATTACAGGAAAAATTGGGGATCAAGGAGATAACTAAGGGCAAAAGGTAAGATAGCATTAGGGTCGAAGAGCGGTCTACATTTCTAGGTCTTCAACGTGTTCTTGTGAGGTTATTCCATGCAGATAGTTTACACAGATTTTTATATCCGTTTGCAAGTTTTAGTGCATCTAATTCTACGGCCAGGATGGACGCCCACCCAGTTTAATCGACGCACGTCTTTGTGTACTAAATTGATATTCTTCACGATCCGAACCAGTGGTGTCCTCGCTGGAGCAGAAACCGATGATATTGAGGGGTTATGTGCTCCATGACTCATGCCGAGAATTTTATAAGCTTATTTTAATTAGGTAATAAACATTTAATTCAAAAAGCTAATAATTTAAAAAGGTAATGATTAACAACCTTTATTTTTTATAGGCTCATAAACCTTACCACCAATATCAATCACTGATAAAACTTCACCCCCGATGACCAACCTACTGCATCAAATACCATTTTCTCCTCTACGGATAACAACTTAGATCACGTCTCCTGAGCATTGGGGATCGCTCCAAAGCTATAGTTCAAAATGTATTGCTATTAGCCTATTTCACTCCTTAATATGGCATGAATTCGCTCCTGTGTTATGTGTTATACATGTTTTGGGCCATTATATAATTTTTTAATGAATATATTCTTCTAGGCTGGAGAATCCATCAAGAGACTAGAAGACCACAACTTGCTATAACTCCATGTTGTCCTCATCCTAGGATTGTCTGCTGGAGGGAAGAATAATGACTATTTAGTTGATATTTAGTAGAGTAAATCATAGTTTTCACCCCAAAAAATGTTCTCGTTATTGATACAGCTAGAGTCTATCTTTTCATGGAGGACTTGACAGTGTTGACTACCTTAAGATGGTTTTCCTAATGTTGAAAAGGACCCAAAGTTTTTTTTTTCTTGGCTTAAATCTATAATACATAAGCCTCAGATAACCATTTTTTTCATGTGGTTTAGATGATGAACAAATAAGTAAATGGCATCCAGCCAATGAGATATGAATAATCTGATCAGCGTTATCTAGAATGAGGACATAAGAATGGCATGGAGCCCATCATGAAAGGGTATAAAAAAAAAGATCAGGGAAATAGTGGCATGAAAGGATGAACTCAATAAGAGGTAGTGGAGAGATAAGTGCAAGGGTAGGTCAGAGAGGAGAGATATGTGCTAAGACAGGGCCTGATGGGAAGATCAGATGGGATGTGATAGAAGATCCAAATGTACAAGGACAGGCGGAAAGGGCTGAGAAGTTGGAAATAATGGTGAAAGGAACTGGAAAAGTACAAGTGGAACATATAGGTGGCCATAAAAATTTAAATACACAAAAAAAGATATGTAGTGGCGTTTACATCATAATATGTGCAATATCTATTTATTATATTATTATATAAATCTATATTACAAGCTGTGCCATGGGAGCAGCCTGTCGTCAGCCTCCTCTTTGGTTAACGAAGTTGATTGGTTAACAAGCCTATTTATTGGGGGGGCAGAGCTAATTAACATGCCGGTTTTACCACCTTTCAACGCATCTTGTCTTCTTAGTGTGAAATAGAACATCGCTGTTATACTGATATCTCCAAAACCTTTACACGAAAATACAATGCATGAGGCGTAGCTGCTAATTTAAGTTGTAATAAAACCTTTGATTCGACCGTTTCCCCTTTAAGCGGCTGGTTAGTCCGCCGCTGATATATTGGCCCCCAGGATAAACCATGGATTGGAGAGATATGTGTGAGATATATGAAAGAGTCATGGAGATTTATCAAGTGGAAAGAAGAGAAATATCAAAACATGATGGATAACATAGGAATATAGAACTTGATGGCAGATAAGAACCAGTCTGCCCACGATAAGTAATACCGTATTCCCTCTATAACTGCATGGATCTGGAATTGTACAGTAACTACCTGTTAATATAGCATACAAAGAAGAAACCAAAAGTAATATATGCCTTGTAACTGTACAGAGTGCAAGGGTTATGGGAGATGTGATGATACCCCACTCTTTATATTTGTATGCCAAAGAAATTAATGTTTTTTAGTCTTTACCCAGTATCCGAAGATCCGATATGTATATATATGTATATATATAGTATGATGCACAAACCAAAAAAGCAGAAATGATTGCATTTACCACAAGTGACAAGAGATGGCAGTAAAGTATCCAGAATATATCACAGCGGATCTTTGTTGTTCTAAATAATTTATGGCAACAGTGCGAATACAAACTAATATCATTCCTAATATCTTTCCTAATATCATTGTTTAAGTTTCAAAGTTGTCATAAGTGTCAACCAGGTTCTCAAGAAGTCTTTAAATAAGATGAATCCTTAAAATGAAGAAATGCTCACATTGAGAGGAACACAGGAGGGAAACAGTATATTTTATTCATAAAGTGTCTGGTTCTGAAACTGGTATCATTGGACTTGGTAAGATCTCATGATCTCAATATCTTCAAGTGAAGACACCGCCAACTTCAGTTTTAACTCTGAAGCCTACTCCTTAGGTAAGAATATTAGCTGGCGAGTCAGGTATCTCCATGCCACTATGTCAAAACCCAATAGTACTACATAGTTACCCCATACATGAGCCAAGAATACATTGGAAATGAAAATTATATGATCTGCATTTCAGGTGCAATTAATAGGAGCCTTTGGGATTCCAATAAATAGTAAAACATGCATCCACATTTCAGGATGCTTAAGTTACCACCATGTCCTAACTATTTTTAGGAGTGTTATTCCATAACCAGAAGTCTCTTGTTGAGATTGTAATGCATTTAGTGTGTGGACCGACATTTATTCCTCCCCAAGGACCTTTCTCATCGAAAGTTAACTGTATTCAGAGACAATGTAACCAATTAATACAGTGTAACTGTATAATACGTGTCATACATCAAAATGACCACAAGGTGTCACTGTGATCAGGGATACTATTACAAGGCAAATCAGATACAATGTAACAATGAAGCATATTTATTATGCAGTAAAAACAAAAAAACTGAATTATTGAAGATCCTAATATTTATAAGGGGATGTTTCAAAATGTCACAACTAACAAGTCTTAAACAAATCAAAACAGAATTTGTATGTATGAGAATCTGAATGCAGTTGTGTAGTTTCTTAACCCTGGTCCACATGGTAGATCCGGAAGAATGAATAGAACGCTGGTATTTTGGACATTGCCCTGGAGAGAATGGATATTTTTCTGATGGATCAGGAGCTGCGCACCTCAAACACATACCTGCCGCACCTGGACTCTCATGATCGTATTTCTTTTTGTTCAATGGAAAGAAAAGCCCCGATGAGCATGTGAAGGTTTCTACAAATGATCTAGAAGCCGCATCTGTAAAAGTACGCTACCGATATAGAAAACGATGGTCACCTTCTGGTTTATCAGACTAAATGCACTGGACATGTATATAAACGCATCTTATTTTGATGGAAACCCCAGTGATACATTATGAGGCATGGATATTATAGGTCCTTCTGGAGCTCAGATGATTGGAGGAGCCTAAATAAGGCATGAAAAGGGTTTTTTTTAACAACATTCTGTAAACTCAACTTATGATGTACTGACGATTGGGGGTGTTTCTCATTCATACCGTGTCTCAGCTCTTACTAGGGTCAACCTGAGTCTTCTGAAATAATCAAGACTCAAGAGCTTAAGGTCAATGGCCCTCATTCCTTCCCTGATAGAACTAGGATATTTAGATACTATGCTCCGTTTGTCAGGGGAATTCACAGTCGAAGCCTACGCACCTCACTTTTTAGGAGGCGGAAATTAGTTCCCTTCTAGATGGATAAGGTAATACTTTGAGAGCCTCTCTGAGGGTTTCTTCAGCTATTTGAAGATGTCCTCACTGATCCAGCTTCAATTTTCCCCAGATGGGACTCTGGGGCTTAGCTTCGAAATCTTTAGTAGATGATACATCATAGAATGCTTTCTGGAATATCCCCAGGAGAATGTACCTTATTACTTATAGAGACCAGAATAAAATATAAGCTCTTTTTCAGGGATGGAAGATACAATTCAGGTATATTAGCCAGCAGAAAAAGTTGCTAGTCAAGATAAACGTACTGGTCCACTCTAGGTTTATGGAAACATAATGCATGTCGCAGGTGAACAAACTGGTGGAAATGTCAACATGAGGTCATTAATATGGGATATGGGATCACTAATTTTAAGATGACAAAACCAGAAGAGAACTCTGAAATGCTACATTATGCTAATGTACTTTTTAATTGATAAATAATCAGAAAATGTGGCTTTTAATATATACATATATATATATATATATAAAAAGCCAAAATATAAATAAATGTATAAAAATAACATTAATTATATTTAGGGTTGGAATAATTTCCTAGCTGTTTTTACATTATAGCTACAACCAGTGTTCCCTTGTGCACTCGCACATAGCTTTTTTTAGAGAGCGCACATGTGCAAAAATTGTGCGCACAACAAATAAACAAATAAAAAAAAAAATATATTTTTTAATACTTTATGCGGCGCGGACATTGTGCGCACAAAATCTTGGCTCTGGGAAAATTTTTGCACAAGGGAAATTTTCTGCGCACACCACCTAAGAAAAATTAGATGGAACATTGGCTACAACCTACTCTTCTTGAGGGACCATGAATCTTCTTGCCCTGACTTCTGCAGGTGATGGGGACATCGGTCTCTCTGCTGCCCTTGGGCGCTTTGATAGTCCATATTTTTCAGTATCTGAATCTCTAGGTTACATCCAATACGGTCTGTACCCATTCCTAGGTTATGTGATGTCCCGTCTGTGACTAAGACAAGCACAGAGTAGTAATATTTTCCTCCCAATTTCCTTTCATTATAAATGAGTGTTTTATCCAGATTAGCGCGATCAGCGCAGAAGCAAGAACGGATTATTGAACGCTTAGCATGCTACTAAGAAAGCTGCAAATGAAATCAGATTTGATAGTTCACATCACATGCTCCTGTATTTGGAAGTAAAGAGACATTTTAATAGCAAATGTTAAAAATGTGCCCAAAAATATACGTTTCTCTAGGTTCGGAAAGTAAAAAGTTGGTTAACGTACAGCGGAAACGCCAAATTACTGAACTGGCGCTAATTCAACAGGGACATACACTATATGGACAAAAGTATTGGGACACACCTCTTCATTATTGAAATCAGGGTTTAGGCCCCCTTACTTCCTTACTTCGGGATACCAAGACATTTTGGACAATGCTACGCTTGGGGAAAGGCCTTTTCTATTCCAGCATGACTGTACCCCAGCGCACAAAGCATGCTCCATAAAGACACGGCTGGATAAGTTTGGGGTGGAAGAACTTGACCGGCTGCACAGAGCCCTGACCTCAACCCCATCGAACGCCTTTGGGATGAACTGGAAAACTGAGATTGCGAGCCGGGCGTCTCGTCCAACATCAGTGCCTGACCTCACAAACGCTCTACTGGATGAATGGATAAACAATTCCCACAGAAACTCTCCAAAGTCTTGTAGAAAGTTTTCCCAGAAGAGTGGAAGCCGTTATGGCCGCAAAGGGGGGCCAACTACATACTAATGTCTATGTATTTAGAATGTGATGTCATCAACATCCCTGTTGGTGTAATGGTCAGGTGTCCCAATACTTTTGTCCCTGTAGTGTATGTCTTCCTTTATAATTATTTTTTGTATCTTTTATTTCTATGGCGCCAGCAATTGACGCAGAACTTCTTACAATACATGTATTCATGGGGTATGACAAGACTAGAATTGACAGACTAAGACAAATTGATACATTAGGTGGAGAGGACTATTTAGATTTATCCACTGTCTTGTAGCACACCCCTGCTGATGATGGACAACCTGCCGTCGGAATTAGTCTGTATATTTATTGGCTAACATTCACTGAAAAAGCCATTTATATCCCAGCCATTGGCTGCCATAACAAATCATTAAGACTGCTGACGATGGTGAAGGCGCAATGCACAAAGCTGGAACTGGACATGCGCAGACATCGGTGAGTAAGCATCAGGCGGTTCAGGGCCGTACGGGGCTTTTCCTCCCGGAGAACCTTCGCCAGCTCTTTGTTGCTTCATGGCGCCCGCACCGGCCCCTCGCCTTTAAAAATGGCCCAGTGTCAATATAACATCTCTAGCACAAGCAGGTATTATATCGATGTAAGTGAAGGTTTCCGTACCCAGACAGAGTTTCAGATTTGAAATAATATTTGAAATTATATTGCTCTGTTTCCTGTAAGCCGGGGGAAGCAATTTACCTTTGCACCCTACCTGCTGTGTTTATCAACAGCTTCCTGCCCAGAAAGAGCACTTAAGACAAAATACAAAAGGAAAATAGTTTTCCCGGCCGGCTGAAAGCCAGCGATGTAATTTCAAACATCTTAATTTCTTTCAAGGTGCGGGAACTTTCGCAGTCATATTTGTGGAAGTTGCGAAATCCCTTTTTTCATATAAAATAAGCTTTAGTTATAGCCTCCTTTTTATGTGAAGACTTAGATTACACACACGCAAGAAAACAATGATCTTAAACTTGGCAGGGGGTGTTCGGCAATCAGTACGCAGAGGTACGCTGTAACGCTCTACGAAAACGCCAACCAGGGATTCTGTAGTAACCAGCATAGAGGCATTAAAAAAAAAAAAAGGCATTGTCTACTAAGGTGTGAAGCAAGATATTCGGGGCACTAGCTTGCTTATCACCATGCCCCTCGAAAGCTATTGGCTATATATATTGCTCGTATGTCCTCTATTTCCTTTCCCGCCGTGTTACTCGGACTGCTGCGCAGGAGCTCCGGCCCTCCAGACAACGAGTCTTCAGGTGTAAAGGCTGACAGCGGCTCCAGGTCAGTTACGAGAAGTTTGAGCACCTCGTTTTTTCCGCCCCTGTGTTGTGTATTTAATATTATTTATTACACATTTTATATATATATATATATACAGTATGCACGCACATATGGTATATTGACCCCGGCACCTATGTGGTGCGAAGTTCCATTGACAGATGGATTTCTGAGCTCTGATCCCGGGAAGGTGGCGCACCACAGGCCGTGTTCATAGCATGTCACGCAATGTCACGTGATGTCACGGCTCTGTCCTGTGGGGTGCATCTGGTTTGAATACATCAGCGAGGAGAATGATGGCTGCAGAACCGGGGGCTTCACAGCGTGATGCAAATTCATTCTCATTGAGCGCATTCTCTCCCTGCTGCTGCGAGATATCTCAGCCCCGTGAAATCTCTTTTATGTTTCTAATGAAGAGATCTTCGGCGTTGCCCCCCCCTCCAGTGCGCAGGATCAGCTCAGAAATGCCGCACCAACAAAGCGCGTACGCAGAACGCCTCGACGCCTCCATCTCAAGGTGTCCTACATATCGATGTGACTCTGACCATTCCTTAAACCTGTTCCTGGCAACATCTTGTAACGCCTTCCTTAAACCTGTCTCTGAACGTACCCTGGAGCTCTGCCTGCCTGTACTGGAGACTGATGGTCGGTCCTTTGGGGCAATCTTTGAGCTTTCTACCCCATGTCCAGTTCCACTTCTTTCCACCGTCCCCATTGGACCACGTCCTTCACCCAACGCCTATCTGGAGTAGGAACGAAAGGCTTTTGGTGGACTATACCTTCTAAACTTCCAGGTATGACCATTAAACGGGCATCTTTGTCCATCAGATGTCCATCTTTGAGGGCATATCACACATACATGTTAACAGGCACCTCCGTTCCCGACCAAAGTGTCATTTAGTTAGGCTATCCTCTCTGTCGACTACATCTCTTCACCACCAGACTCTGATTTTTTTTTTTTTCTTCGTTGTTTGAAGCTGCCAATTTGACCTTGGTAAAATTGATGCAAATCAAGCAAACTCTACAGAGAAAACTTTTTTTTTTTCATTGTTCTCTTGGAAAAGAAAAAAAAAAAATAAAACCAAGAAAGACGAGAATCAGGAATCTTTTGCCGCGGGAAGGGATAATAGCGCTCCCAAAATGGGCTACAGCCAAGGCTCATTAGCTGAATTGAGAGCTCAAGACTGCGTGAGACAAGGAAATCAATTTGAAATTTCATCCGTAAAGGAAGGCAAACAGGTCCTATTTCTGCAAATACGTCACCCAACATTTACTTAACTGCAGAAAAGTATTCCGTCTCAAAGTTGACTCTGCGTCAGCGTGAAAAAGGGGTCATCGTAGGGGGCGAGGGACAGAAACTCTGCGTCCGCAGCCGACAAATCCCAGAACTTATTCTTCGCTGTCGACTTATTCATTAGTATTCTTATCCAACCTCTCCATTCCGATTTTTTTTTTCATATGAGCTTCTGGCTAATCTTACACATGTATTTATAGTTAGCTCGGTTAAACTGGAAACTGAAATACTGAGTTTAACCCTTCGGTGATATACTTGAAGTCGCTTTCGAAATGAATGGGTTTGACAACGCGTTAATGCGGGATATATTTTATTATTATTATTTTTTTTTTTTATGCCGAATTCCCCTAGAGATGCAGGTGTTAAATAATCAGATTACAAAAGATGAGTTAAAGCGATAAAAAGAATAAAACGACAATAATTATTCAACGTAATTACCGAATGATAATTTTACATCAATTACATTTTCTAAATAATTTTCTTATTTGGATAAATGAACCTCGCTGATTAAACCAAGAATGGAAATGGTGGAGAGATGAGAAAAAAAAGAATATGCAGGTTTTACTGGCGAAAAAAAGTGTAAATGTGGGGGAGTCGCCATAGCAACCAGTGGAAGATTCTTGATGATTGGTCCACCCCCCCCCTTGAACTAGAACTGATCTTTGTATATAGCCTCCAATGTATTTGTTTTGAGGGTCTTGTTGGCCTTGTTATAAAGAATAGTGGAAAGTTGTATTGCCGTCGTCTGGCACAATACAAAAAAGGTTTAATTGCAAAATTAACACGCGTGAAATGTTGTGATTATCAATATTGAATCTCTTAGTTTCTGCTTATTTACTATTTTTAGTAATTATGTTCACACCTGGAAATACTTCAGGTGTGACCCGGAGTCTCCAGGTGCAGTGATGCTTCCCTGGGTCTCCTGGTCATGCATCTCCTTCTTCCGGCAAGTGGAGCTGTGTTCAGCTGTGGCCATGCCCCGCCTACTTTCCATAAAAGGCCATATTGCCCTGCCCCTTTATTAAGCCACTCCCCCCAGAAGAGGGGGGGAGTACTGGGTAGCCTGTTCTGGGAAGTTCCCATATCCTCCTATGTTAAAGATGAGACCCGGATCAATATTGTTCCTGAAACTGCTTATCAACCTAGAGCCTCCTGTGGAAACGCAGATGCAGTGGTTCTAGACATCATCTGAATGAGATTCACACGCATTCTAATAAAACAGAAGTAAGAATAATATGCGATATAAAACATATATGACATATTCCCTGGTTACGTAAACCATTTTGTTCTGCTGTCCCTTTAAGCACCAGGAAACACATTGGAAGCCATTATCATTAAATAGTACTTTGCATATCATGTCTAATGGCGAAAGTCCCAAAATGACAAACATATTTATAAGCACTTCAGCTGAGAACAAGTCCGATTTCCCATTAGGCAAAATTGGCTCCTGTGCGCGTCTAATTTAGTGCCAAACACCAAAATAGATCCATAAAGAAAGGCTCTGTAACACAGCAGCGTTCTTAAGTCAGTAGAGTAATCATAGAGGTTGCCAGAGCCCCTTGACGTTACCTTCTTTACGATCATCCTCCTGGTGGTCTTGCTTAGAGGCTGAGCGGTCTCTGCATCCAAATTTCTTTTCTCCCACTTTTGTTTCGCTGGTTTATTGCTATCCATCTTTTTAGACGATGAGGTCAGATACAAATATTAATGAGATTGTCCCAGAAGAGTCCCTAATAGGTGCCTGGGCCATCCTTATTGACCGGTTTCATTAAGAGGACACTGGGAAGTCCAAGAAATATTTGCATGTAGGGAAATTTTCCAGGATTTACATGCAGACCCTATAAGGATAGTCCTTTTTTTTTTAGTTCATCCTTAGCTCTTAAAATGTGATATTGAAACATATGGTCCTCAAAAGACCAACTTTTCCAAGCAGGATTGCGAGAATGGTCCCCTCTTTCTGAAAATATTACGTTTCCATGGCAGCTGACCTTTCGCAGCTATCCCTGTGCTCAACCATCACCAATGACGATGAGAAAAGCAGATGGAGATTTTACAAGCCAACTCATCACAGTGTCCCGTCTTGCCCCGGACCTGCCGACATATGGTGGTCCATTGCATGCCCCAGGAAGGCAAAACAAAGTAAGGGAGAAGGCTGGACAACGCGGCTTACCAGAGAGGACATTTTTGGGTCTCCAAAGGCTTTGATTGGTGATGGCTCCTATCAAAATGATTAGGCAATAAATTAAATGAAACACGCTAAAATCTGCACACCTCATCAATATTCATTAGGGAACTATAATTGCAAATGGATATTCAGTGTTCCCCCTTAATCCCACACGGCTCTTAACCATTATTGAGTTCTGCCTCTCGAACTGAGTTACTAACCATGGACTACAGGTCCTGAGATAATTAAGTACCCAAAACCCATCTCAAGTACCTATTTAATGTTACTTATCTCAGAGAATTCACTCTTGGCAGGGAAGCTCTGACCTTTAGGATTGAGAACCAGAGAAATCTGCCGAACCTGAGCCACAAGAGGCTAATTCAGTGATTTAAACATCCATGGGACAGGGCATACGGCTCCTGAATCTAAGACGAGACCAACGACTGATTAAGGTCTGAGTCTTTACAGCAGGGTCTATGGGCAGAGTAGATGGACAGAATTCAATGTTTCTATAAAAGAGGGTTCTAGATGATATCCTACAGATAGCAATCCATGCATTTTAGGTAGGGGCAACTTGGGGTTTCTTCAATAAAGCATGCCTGGTTTAGAACCCAAAGGAGAGACATACGAAGGTATAAGCCATGTATACACCTCTTTGTAAACATGTCACATTTGATGTTGAAAAATATCTTATAAACAAGGACAATGCTGAAATTTACCATCCATGAAAAAGCTAATCCAGTGTAGATAGGACTGAGATGGCCCCTACTGTGTCCAAAATCCTTTATTTTTTCAACGTTCCGCTGAAATTCAGTTTTCTTTTTTAACCTGCCTTGTCAATCGGACAGCACAGACAACCGTAATCCAAATCCACCTATTTTTAATAGATTTTTATTTTTAGCCGATGTTTACATTTTTTACGTATTTATTTTGCTAGTGTAGCGGGGGTTGGTTTTTATTCTAGAAGTGGCAGATTCAGTTTGGTGACCATGACTAGTCTTGTTTCTACAGATTAACATAAATGTAAACAAACAGAAGCAAAAAGTTTACAAAGTTTTTAACACAATTAATCGCCTCTTAAAAGGATACCACCCTAGAAAAAAAAATCTTAATTTTTATCTAAATTGTGGTGAAATTGTCTTTTTTCAAGACGTTGAGGTTTCAGGAATGTTTTGTATTATCACTTAAAGGAATGCCATCGTACAAAATAGGTTTATCCTTAAACAAATAGGCAAAATATTCATGGACTACGTCTCATTCTTAATAGTTTTAAGAGGTTGCAATGTCTTAAATATTGTCTTTACAAATTATTTTTTCTTTAACTTTTCCAATCTGCCAAAAATAATGAAAATATTGCTTATTGCTATAAATAAGTAAATAAATATAAATAACACAAAACTGCATTTAATTGGCAATATACATTATGTATAGCAATATATAGAAAGAGCCATATGTATATATTATATAGTATATATATATATATATATATATATATATTATAATATATATGTATATATATATATATAACATTTTACATGCATGAAATGTCCATTAATTTTTTGAGTTACCAATTCCGTTTATTAATGGTGTTTATGTTCCATGCCCTGTTTCGCATGAACATGTTCACTTATGATATGATATGAAGTGGAAATAAAGGTATATAATGTGTCCTTTTTAAATGATAATGAGATCTGTAACAGCGCAAGGCTACTTGTCAAGGATAGGATAGTCATATAATGAACTTGTTCAAAGGAAAAATGATATTAATTAATGGTAATATCATGCCAAAGCCATCACACCGAAGGGCCCCGGGGGATATTATTTCAGGTAATGTGAAGGTAAGCAAGTGATCTCAGAAAAATGGGAGAAAAAACAGCAGGTTGCTAGGTTATATAGGAAAAGATAGAGCCGGAGATGTAGAAAAAAATACATTGTCTACTTAACAGAACATTTGGAAAAAAAAGACCTTAATATTTATAGGAAAGGGAAAGATGGGGGAGGGAGAAAAAAAGAATTTCAAATACATCAAGGGGCTTTGCCAGGTTCAGCGGGAGGTCTATTTCAGAAGGGTTACCACCGCAAACTAAGATTTATGTTGACTCCTGTGTTCCAATGGCCCTTTATCACTCCCATCACTCCTGTGTTCCAATGGCCCTTTAACACTCCCATCACTCCCGTGTTCCAATGACCCTTTATCACTCCCCATCACTCCTGTGTTCCAAATGGCCCTTTATCACTCCCATCACTCCTGTATTCCAATGGCCCTTTATCACTCCCATCCACTCCTGGGTTCCAATGGCCCTTAACACTCCCATCACTCCCGTGTTCCAAATGACCCTTTAACACCTCCCATCACTCCTGTGTTCCAATGACCCTTTATCACTCCCATCGCTCCTGCTGTTCCAATGGACTTTTATCACTCCCATGCACCCGTGTTCCAAGGCCCTTTATCACTCCCATCACTCCCGTGTTCCAATGGCATCAACGCCTCACCACAGTCCTCTAAGCTGCCGCCACCAACCCCGGTCCACAGTTTTCTGTGTAATGGTTCTTACTATAATTTCATCACTGTCTTCCTCATTTAAGCCCCTGTCTACAGGATAAAAATCTTTAGATAAGTGCAGTTGCATGTTCAGGAAAAAAAAAGATAAGCTGGATCTGTCACACCATATAAAAAATGGATCAGAAGCAGAAATCACAGTTTGTAAATAATACATTCCGTGGGAGCGTAACAAAACTTCAAGGGGGATGCCTATAATGCTTAAAAAAAAAAGGTTTCTAATAAATGAGCAGGTGTAACGGCTTCTTCAACGTTACTCTCTGGGATAATTGGCAATGACATCACTAATTAGCCCGGTTGTCATGCGAGTCAATCATTGTACGGCGGACAACGGACTCAACCGGCTCCATACTATCCAGGGTCTTGTGGACTTAATTGCGCTTTCTCTACAGCAACCATAACCCTCGTCAGTCGCTTTCCTAAACCAAGTGACAGAAATGTTTCTACTTAAAGAAGTTATTCGTCGCAATGTTTCAAGACACCAGGTCAATAAAACCTTTTAAAAACAATATAAATTCAGCAATTAAATCTTCCGTAGAACAGGGTTTACATGGCACTCACCGATACGAGAATAGTCCAAATAATTGTCCAGGTTACGATTCCCTTTTATTGGGGAAATAGTCAATCCAGAAAATAGTCGTTCTAGTAATATTATGCTAGACTAATAAATACATGTATATTTAAGGATTTTCAATGGATTTTCGCCGCCTTATAGGAAATATAAAATATCAGGAGTGTGGGAAGGTCCTTGCCGATTAAATGCCCATTATTCAGACAAAAAGGGATGATGGGCATTTAATCGGCAAATTAGTTTTAATATAAAAATTCTTTATGGAAAAGGGATTTGGGTGTTTATTTTATTCTTTTATTCTTTTATTTTTATTTTATTTTTATTCTTTTATTGACAAGAGACCGTGCAGCTGTGCACAATCCCAGGCAGCTGCTGCTAAGGCGTGCATGATGCTGACACGGGTTTAAGAGATCAGAACATCATTTTGTCTCTTTATAAATCATTTGTAAGAATGAATGAACGCATCTAGAATATGCAGAGCCGTTTTGGGCACCAGTACTGAAATGGAAAGGAATGGAAGATTTCAGCTATGAAGAAAGGCTGTCCAAATTGGGGGTATCTTCTCCTCATCTTCGTGGGGATATGATAAACCTTTGCAAGTGCTGTATGTTTAAGATCAGAGAGAGATCTTTTTGGAGATCTCTTTATAAATTGTATGTTCTGGACAACACAGAGGATTCCCTAAGATTGGAAGAAAGGAGCTTTAATCTCCAACATAAAGAAGGCCTCTTTACCGTTAGGGCAGTTACATTGTGGAATAGACTTCCATCTGGAGTTGGCTTGGCCAATTCAATCAATATAGAAACCGCTTGGATGTATGAAGTGCATACAGGGCTATCACAAATAAAAAGATAAAGTAACTGGAGTCAAGGAGGATGCTTTCCCTTTCAGGTGATATTACTGTCTCATTGTGTTCTTTTTTGTCCTCTGGATTAACTAATATGGGTTTGTGGGATGGTTGAACTTGATGGACTATGTGTCTTTTGTCAACTAAATGTAACTATGAGTAACCTGGCCTCATAGCAGCTCAACGGAGATACCCCAGATACCTTTCAGGCAACAAGAAGGGGTTTGTGATGGCCCTAGACCCCCATGGATATTCCAGTAGTGGTCCTCTACTCTGGGATTCTACAACCTATCCAGATTCCTACTGATCCAGATCTCCTTGTACCTTACAAGTGGGATTCCCAATGCCCCCCCTATGGTGAACACTCTCGATCCCCAGAGTACAACTGGTTGTCTTTTTGTGGGCCAAAGCAACATCCACCATCAAGACATCTGACTTCACTCAGTGATCCAAATGTTAAACAAGAGGCCATTGTCCTACAGTCTAATTTATCTTAAATCCTTGATGTATTAAAAGCTGAGCCTTGAGCGTCCTTGCAGAAAAGACGTTGAACCGGCTTCCAGTCTCTCATCGTTGCATCTCGACTACGTTAAGCTCACAGGCGATTGGTTTGAAGGAGTTTTTTTTGTTGATAAATGCCTACTGGTGAGTTGTCTCGTTTCATGTACTCACTTTGAGCAGTCTAGCTCATCTTATTTCGCTGTTTCATAGCGGGAACAGAAAAAAAGGAATCGGGATCACATTATCAAGGCATTTTTCCTTAATCGGCACCCACGAGACGAAAGTTTTGCAGAACTCATAGAACATTTTCTGAAATGTCTTATCCGTGGTGAGAACATCACTCACCGGTGGAGGAAGCAGCTTCTCACTACACTCGCTTCAAGTCTGGATGCCAAATCGTCTCTTGCAACCCTAGTAAAATTGCAAGTTTGGAGCCAGCAAAAAGCATTATTGGACTAAAATCTAGAGCTTTGATTGCGAATTAAGGATGGGTTTCGTGTAAATTAGGAACCCTACCGGAAATAATGGATAAGGAAGTCATTGCTACCTATAGAACGATGCACCATTTAGGTACCTTGGCCCTATTGTAACACGGGAATTGGCCACAGCTCTTTAAAGGGAAATTAACCCGTTATCGGATAAAACATTCATTAATTTCGGCTTAGATGGTATATACGGCACTGGTTTAGGCGCAAATGTATTTATTTATCGTGACAGGGATTCACCATGGAATTGAAGACTACTTTGAGAAACGGCGTGTATTTGTATCTTGCATAACAAACCAGTAACCATGACAACCCATGCTAATGGGAAAAGCGAGAGCAGCTCTTTACTGCTGTTGCAAAATCAGGTGTTTTTTTTTTTTTATCCGGGACATTGTAACGCATTAAGGAGACGGGCGAAAGGAAGAGCGGCTACAAACCATGGTGGGATTCTTTACGTGGTCCTTCCAAACCCAGTTGGGTGAATGCTAATGTATAAGGTTTGCGAAAACAAAATGGGTTTGTTTAAATAGAACTTCTTCCTTTATACGCTCTGATGATTTGAGATATGTCGCTAAGTATTTAGTATCATTTCATTTATATTATATATATATATATAATATATATATATATGTGTGTGTGTGTGTGTGTGTGTGTGTGATTCTATGACATTATTTGTTCTGTTTCATTCACACACTTAAACATCACAATCACAAACTAATGATACTCTTGCAATCGCAACACCATTCAATATAACCCCATATGTGCCAAATTAGCATTGCATGTCACAGTGTTACTGGAACATATGTCTGAAACTATGGTTGCCATATCAACCAATTAAAATAGATCACCTATGAATTCTACATGTTGGAGGACCATTTGCTATGTGCGGCGAAGCAGTATGTAGAATTTATACATTGCCAGCTGTTCTCTTTTTAAAGGATCCATGGGGCAAACCTACTGAACCTGCCACCTGGACTGAAAGTTGCCCACTTGCCCATGATTATAGCCAATACAGAGTCAAACATGAGTCCCAGTGCAGGCTTTATCCACACCAGCCCGCATGGCTTGAGTTCTGAAACCAGAGCTAAGAGTGACGACGGCTACTGCAGCATCTTTCTTCTCGGAAGAGGGACTTGGCTCGTCTTGTGCTGCAGTTCCACCAGTCAGGCCAGGCTGTGACCCCACTCATGCCTCTCTCTTTCTCTGTCTCACCTACTACCCCATCTATATATGAGTCATACGAGCCCCGGTCCCCAGTACTTCTAATGGCGCCCACCATGCATGCATCTTCATATAGACAGAAAAAGCAGCTCTAGGGGAATAAGAACAAACGCCATAAGCAAGCAAGCAAGCAAGAAACATTAAGATCGGATTGGCGTTAATTGATTATGTGATTAATGAAGTGTTGCGCGCCCCGTTATTGCATAAATACACCAGGGTAGGATGTGTTAGAGACGGGGCAGATTGAGGGTGGGTGTACGATGAGGGATGAGTCCCTCTCCCCTCTACACGTCTATCCCGGTAGAAAGTAGTGTGGGCTCTCTTAGCAACACCATACCGTCTCAGTGCCCCCCAGCCAGCGTCTCCCTCGTGCCAACTGCACTCTCTCATTTATTAATGGGTTGTTTTTTTCCTCCCCTTGGATATGCATTTCTTATTATATCTGCGAGGCTGAAACAGAGGAAACAAAATAAAAACACCTATAGATAAATATTTCTAGCACGAACATATGGCTGTCGATACGTTCTTTCCTTGGGCGCCTTGTAACTAAATCTATCACGCAAAACCGCAGACAGACAGACGTTCCTCGTGGATCAGAACCAGAGAATTATTATTATACGTTTATTGGACTCTTTGAGTGCCAGGGAATCTCCGCTCTCTCCGATCTCCGGTATTTAACAAGAAAAATGTTAAAAGGGAGAGGAAAAAAAAAGAAAGAAATTCACACAAACGGCTGGAGAACAACAAATAACAGAAAAAATGTCACCAAATACATTTGGCAGCCAACATGTTCAATGCTCTTTATCTGATCACGTCCTTTAAGCATTCAACCAAAGGCATGGAGAAACCCATAAGGAGGGATCCAGTCAGGGTGTAAATGCTGCTTAGAGCTTTTATTGGGCCAACATAAAAAAGATGTAACATCACATAAGATTTTGGGAACCCAGAGGCCCCTTCTTCAGATGTCAGATGCATCGTTTTCTATGTTGGTCCAATAAAAGGACTAAACCTTTGACCAAAGACTCCATCTCCTCGGGCAAATATCGGCAATATCCATTTCCCTTATTTAATTTAAGGACAATGGGCGGTCCCTAAACCCATTGAAAACAATGCATTTTGAGCCCGTACATGTACAGGCTTTGTCATTAAGGGGTTAAATACTGTATAGATAGTCCAGGGTCCCTGGTGGCTATAAACGGAATTGCATCTGAAGCACGAAAAAACACAAAGCTCCCAGTAGTGGCCAATTTTCTTTAAATTTGGGGATAACTTCCCTCTGAGACATTCAACGCCTCCATATATTATACATTTATCAATATTTATCAATTTATGGCATATATATAACCACACGACGCCCCCCATGATTAGCAGAAAAACTGCCCCCTAGTGGGGCACAATGGAAATCAACAGGGCAGGATCTATCTATTTATCTATCTCATTTTATCTATTATACTATGTTTATCCCTAGAAATTCTCTATAATAATTGAAATAACTGACATTGGCTTCCCCTTTTTTATTATTTTATCTTTTTTTTTATACTTTTTGTCATAAAAGACGTTTAGCATGGCAAGCGAAGTGAAAACAACCAATGGGAACTTTTATCTCTACAGATTTCTATAATGTATACCCCACCGGCGCTGATAGGGTTACTGATCCCACTACCGACGCATGGTTAGTCCAGTCACCTGATCCATGCTTTGCTCTGATTGGCTGTTGCTGGAGTCTTCTCCTTGGTGCCGTGGAATTGCCCACCTGCATACACATGGATCAGGTTCAATAATTAATATATTATTCTATTATATATATATATCAGGATCAGTTCCTTAAAGGGACGGTCACCCCAAATGCTTCATGTAAACAAAAACAGTGTAAACAAAATGATGATTGCATCAGCATCGTTTTGCTTTGGGGCCCTTAAAAACAGAAGACTTCCCTCCATAGACATTCATTAGTCAGAGTGTCTTATTGGGTGAATATGACAGAGCCATTCTATTGTTCCCCACCGGCAGTATGACAGTCGGCGTGTTTAGTAGATTGGGGCCTGAAAGCATTATATCCTGAAAAGGTGGAACTGGTTAAGAAAAGAAAACAGAATATTTGTGGAAAAGTATTTTTATGCGATACGGGGGATATAAACGTTTGGTAGGCGCTCTCCTTGGAGTTCAGGGGTCTCGCGTCCGGCTGTGTGCTGTGAATGTGATGTTCAGGGGTCTCGCGATCCGGCTGTGTGCTGTGAATGTGATGTTCAGGGGTCTCGTCCGGGCTGTGGCTGTGAATGTTGATTGTTCAGGGGTCTCGCGATCCGGCTGGTGTGCTGGAATGTGATGTTCAGGGGGTCTCGCGTCCGGCAGGTGCTGCTGTATTGTGATGTTCAGGCGGTCTCGCGGTCCGGCTTGTGTTGCTGTGGATTTGATGTTCAGGGTCTCGCGTCCGGGCTGTGTGCTGTGATTGTGATGTTCAGGGTCTCGCGTCCGGCTGTTGTGCTGCTGAATGTGATGTCAGGGGTCTCCGCGTCCGTTGTGCTGTGATTTGTGATGTTTCAGGGGTCTCGCGAATCCGGCTGTGTTGCTGTGATTGTGATTGTTCAGGGGGTTCTCGTGTCCGGCTGTGCTGCTGTGAATGTGATGTTCAGGTCTCGCGATCGGCTGTGTGCTGTGATTGCTGATGTTCAGGAAGTCTCGTGTCCGGCTGTGTGCTTGTGAATGTTGATGTTCAGGGATCATCGCGTCCGGCTGTGTGTTGTGCATGTGATGTTCAGGGTCCCGCGTCCGCGCTGTGTGCTGTGAATGTGATGTTTCAGGGTCTCGCGATCCGGCTGACTGTGCTGTGAATGTGATTGTTCAGGGGTCTCGCGATTCCGGCTGCTGTGCTGTGAATGTGATGTTCAGGGTTCTCGCGTCCGGCTGTGTGCTGTGAATTGTGATGTTCATGGGTCTCGCGTCCGGCGTGTGCTGTGAATGTGATGTTTCAGGTTGTCTCGCGTCCGGCTGGCTGCTTGAATGTGAGTCAGGGTCTCGCGTCCGCTGTGTCGCTAGTGAATGTTGGATGTTTCAGGGGTTCTCGCGAATCCGGCTGTGTGGCTTGATTGTGATGTTCAGGCGTCTCGCGTCCGGCTGTGCTGCTGTGAATGTGATGTTCAGGGGTCTCGCGATCGGCTGTGTGCTGTGAATGTGATGTTTCAGGGGCTCGCGTCGGCATGTGTTTGCTCGTGAATGTGATGTTCTAGGGTCTTCGCGTCCGGCTGTTGTGCTTGTGAATGCTGATGTTCAGGGCGCTCGCGTCCGGCTGCTGTGCTGTGAATGTGATGTTCAGGGTCTCGCGTCGGCTGTGTGCTTGTGAATGTGATGTTCAGGGGTCTTCGCGCTCCGGCTGATGTGTGCTGTGGAATGTGATGTTCAGGCGGTCTCGGTCCGGCTGTGTGCTGTGAATGTGATGTTCAGGGGTCTCGCGTCCGGCTGTGTGCTGTGACTGTGATGTTCAGGGGTCTCGCGTCCGGCTGTGTGCTGCGAATGTGATGTTTTGCTGACGTTCTTGTGGCATGAAGTATGAAGCATGAAGCACGCGACATCTCATCCCGGCGACAGATATTTGTACGGCGTGCCATGCTAGCGCGAGACATGCCATTCAGTGTTAGAGAAACACGTTTACCTTGCATGACATTCAATGACAGCTGCGGCGTGTGCGTAGTATGTGGTGCTTATTATAGCGGTGACAACCCCCGGGTATAATAACAGGTAGTGTTTCAGAACTCATGACACCGCGACACGCTTACTGAATGGCATGAGAAAATGACACATAGGAACACGGAACAGAAACATTCAATCTGACAGCAGATCGGCCCCTCTCGGCCCCCGTCTAGTCGCCCCCTGAACCTTAATCAGTCGTTCTGATTCAGGAGCCATATCCCTGACCCATGCTTCTTTACATTCCCTCACTGTATTAGCCTCCACCACTTCTGCTGGGAGGCTGTTCCACCTCTCTAGCACCCTTGGTTACCAAGCAGTCGTTGGCGTGTATTCTCCCATGCGTCGTGTCCTGGAATAACACTACATGCGATACACACTTCTATGTGCGAGCTTAGCATGTCCTTGCAATGCAGCGTTACATGGAGTGTCACAGACACAGTAATACATAGTAACATGATACATAGTAACATCATACATAGTAACATGATACATAGTAACATCATACATAGTAACATGATACATAGTAACATCATACATAGTAACATGATACACAGTAACATGATACACAGTAACATCATACACAGTAACATGATACACAGTAACATCATACATAGTAACATCATACATAGTAACATCATACATAGTAACATCATACATAGTAACATCATACATAAGTTAGCCATCGAATACATAGTAACATCATAGCATAGTAACATCATGACATTAGTACATCATACCATAGTAAGCATGATACATAGTAAACATCATACATAGTACATGATAGCAATAGTAACATCCATACCATAGTTAAAAACATCATACATAGTAACATCATACATAGTAACATCATACATAGTAACATCATACATAGTAACATCATACATAGTAACATGATACATAGTAACATCATACATAGTAACATGATACATAGGTTATTACACTTACTGCAGGTGCCAGGTGTGACTGTACAGCATGTGCTAGAACACGTGACTCTCTTACCCCACTGGGCAGTTTAAAGCCCCCCTATCAGGGGTTACATAGGGTCATGCATCTCAGAGGGGTCTCAGGTTGGGGTCCTGATCCCGGCCGAGCCAAACGAAGTCACCCCCAAAAATCACAGCCTTCCCCTTACGTTGTCCCCCAATCCCGATGCTCCGGTCCGTCATCTCCTCCTTTCCCTGCTCCCTCCCTCCGTGCCCCCCCGCCAGCACCATACACACCTCCCCACATACCCCTCACCCCCTCCTTCACTCCGGTCCCTCCCCGCCTCCCAGTCACTCTGGCCTCCAGCCCCGAGCACCCGGCGGACTTCCGATCATCCTCACATTTGGCAGCGGGAGCGGAGCCCGGCCCCAGCCCGGCCTGTGAGAGTGAGTACCGGGGCAGCGGCTCCGGGATCCGCCGGCGGGGGTGTGGGGGTGGGGTTATGTGTGCGAACATCACGCGTGGGCTCTGTGTTCAGCACCAGGTGTGGACAGCACCCCGCGCCTCTCACATGCATGCACCGGGGCACATGTACGGGACACACATGCAGTGATGGGGTACGGGTGCCCGCACAGGGCATTATCGGGGGGCACTGATCTGGGGTGACCTTAGATGCCCCCCCAGCCTTCTCTCTGCACCTGGAGTCCGGGTCAGCGGATTAACCCCTTCATGTCACCGGTTTGCTGCAGTGAGTTTGTGGCTGTTGTGTGGGGTTATTAGACGCTAAAGGATGCACTTACAGAAATGTACAGAAATGTTTAAAATAAATACTAGAAATGTGGCCCCAGCGGACGGCCATCGGTCAGACGGACGGAGCGCTCTTCTTTTGCGTAAGCGTGAAATGGAATGGTAACGGTTCAGCGGAATTTATCCGGAGCTCCGGGGGCCGTCAGACCGGGCATTTACATGAAAATAGCCGTCGTGAGTGTTTTGGGGACGTCCCCGGGGGCCGCTCTGTCACATCTCACGCGATCGCTGCGTGCCGGCTGAAAGGGTTAAAGAAAACACAACTTATTTCCCATTACAAGCGAAATCTCTGAGAACTCCATGCTGGCGACGGGTATCCGCTGCGCTCTCCCCTCTCTCTTTCTTCTCTCCCTTATTCCTTCCATTCTTCTTCTTACCGCTATTATTTAAATAGCGCCGACAATTCCCGCAGCCCTTCTCACAGTCCCTACATTCGAAGGGACTGAAGACGGACTTAGGTACAGAGGCCCCCGGCTCACATACTTAATAACTTGAGCCCCGGCGCTGTGCGATAATCATAATATTTTTATTTTCTTTCTTTATTTTTGTGTGCGCCCATTGCATGCGGAGGGGGGGGTGTTTAACCCTTTACTCTACCAGATCTGCCCCCCTGACATTAAAAATAATGACCTTTTCTTCCGTTATTCGCTTAGTATGTTTTAGATTATTACTGGGGTTAATTAAAGTCGAGGCTCATCATTAATTATATACTTTTTTTATTGTTTTTTTTTTTTTCCTGCTGCAAGTTGAGTTGCTGCTCTGAATAACGATATACTTTTTAATACCCCCTCTGCCCTGGTTGGTCTACTAAGCGGCCCCCCGTTAATAAAGTGTGCGGGGGGGGGTCGGAACGAGTGTCAGAACCTTGCTCTCATTAAAATATTTTCCCGATACAAGCGTTCGCAAGAGACGGCGAGGCATAATTGCTAAAATGATGCTATAATACGTATTTGCTTGCTAAGCCATATGTTGAATAAGATAAGGGAATGAATTGACAGTCCGTGTTTACAAGCGCAAACACGGACTGGGAGACGACTGATACGCGCATGCTAAATTGTTACTTGATGCACGGTTTATTGTTGCCGCCGTTTGGTCTGTCTTTCGGCCGCGATTGCCCAATAATCGCCGGGAATTTCCTCCGTCGAGCCGGCGATCGGCTGCTTAAACACTTTCTTTCTGTTTCCCGGCCGAGGACTGATAATTCTATCTTTTTTTTTACTCTCGCCGAGCCCAGCGCATGTTCGGGGTGAGTTGTAATTGTTACCGTGTCACGGAACGAGGGAAAACATTTTTTTTTTTTTAAAAAAAAATGATTGGATTTTGTCAGGAGCTCAGACAGAAGCATAAAGGCTTTCGTCGTGCGTTCAGAAGGTCCACGCCGAAGCTCATAAGGTGAAATTCTGTAGATATCGATCCTGGATCCCTAAGTCTATCAGGGGTTAGCGTGAATGAATGAACGAATGAATGAAGGGCTCAAGAAACGTATGTAGGAAAAAAAAAATGTGACCTTATGTTTACGTGTCGAGGTCAAGAGAAACACAGAGATAAAATAAAGATCACCGGAGGGTCGGCCAACCTCTATCCATCCAGCGCATGGTAGACGGATTCTAGCTGCTGTAATTTAGAGCCTCCCTGAGGACTGCATGATATGGAGCTTAGTATAATGTATGTTACATGTATGTAACCAGAAGTACATTAATGTGCCATGTATGCCTTTGACGCAGCAGGGCAGGATGATGACTTATTTCTGTGGTGGGTACCGATGCTCCATGTACAAGGCAACCTACTTTGGATGTCATTGACAGGACATCAGAGACCATTATTACTCTAGAAGAGGGGTGACTTTAGGTCCAGGCATTGTTCATCCCCCCCAACGACATACCTTGGAGGTCAAAAATGTACCTGGTATTTTCACTTATTTAACCAATATTGGGGCAAAAGCACTAAAAATACTAATCAGGACATTTACTAAGCTTCCGGTAGACCAAGAGATCCCAGGTTCCACCAGCTTTCCAAACTTCTGATAGACCTCCAAGCCTTTGTCCACCTAACCTTCTCCTTACCCTCTTCCAGACATGGCCAGGGTGGACAGGTCCTAGGAGCCATGCACTCATGTTTCCCAGAGATTTGTTTAATACGAGTGCGTGTGATCATACACCTTCTCCACTCCTCCATGCGTTCAGTCGCATCAATGTGTCGTGCCCAAGAATAACAAATAGTTAATAGAGTTCTTCAAAGTCATCTCATTGATTGAACTATACATTATGCAGGGCCAGCTTTTCCCTTCTTGCAGGAATGGATGGAAGGGAGCGGAAAGATGCATTCATGCGTGTATCTTGTATGTAAGAATGTATGTATGTATATGCGGACATGGCTTCACTTTATCAGGCCTTGATGACGCCCCGTGACACTGGTCCTGAGGGAGTCCAAATACCCAGATTTAGATTAAAAATGCTGTCCGACTCACTCAGTAATTATTTATTAAAGTGTAAAATGTGTTGTTGTATAACATGGATCCCGTTAGGTTTGGAAACGCTCAGATTGATACACACGTTATTAAACCCGCGCAGGTTATTGTCCGTCACGATGTTCCAGCTGACACCGGGTTCCTCGACGCAGTGGGATCAATGCCCTAAAAATTGACTGACGTGTCTTACCGCTCAACGTTTTTCTAGACAGGGATTTGTCTATAAAATTATCCAGACGGCTACTTTTGCAGGAAAAATTGATTTTATGAGATTTTCTTACACATTTACCTTGCGGTAGAAATGTGCCCCGGCATGGAGGGCTCGGTTTTTTTTTCCCCAGGAAGGGTTGGTAGGAACGCGGTGGAATTCCGTGTGCTTTCCGTGTGTTCCATGGGTTTTAGGTACCGGACTTCTGCAGAGAAAAGCAAAGAACCTTCTCCCCGGTTCTCTCGCTTCTTCTACGTCTTTCTCGTATGTCTCCCCTGTTCTGAAGTGAACATTGTCAATGAGAAAACATTACATTTGAGGTTGTCTGCTAGTGAATGGTGGCTACCAATGAGTAGAATGACATTAGTGACATTAGTGATGCTTTTTTTTTACATTATAAAAAGGGTGGTAGATACGTGGATTTGCCTCCCATCAAAAGCGGTAGAGGCTGATACAGCGAGGAAATTTAAACAGGCTTAAGAGAGACATATGGCTCCTGAATCAAGACCAAGGGCTGGTTAAGGTCTAAGACTAGATCATGGTCCTTATCTGCCCTCAAATTCTTTGTTTCTATGTTAATATGATTGAAAATGTCGCACGGTATGAGAGAAAGCCGCACCAAGGAGGCGACGCTTGTCTATCAGTCCAGCTTGTGGCGTAAACTGGTTCCTCCGTCACACTGGCACATAAATAATTGGATTTTTGTAGAAGGCTGTCTTGAATGTCCATGGGTCACTAGGTCCTTATAGTCCTCCACATATATATTATGCACGGGCACCTCATACGATTCCGCTTGAAAAGCACCTCTTTGGTCCAATGCTTAGTTCTGGGGGATACTTGAGAACGGATTTCTTTTCTGTCTGATGCCGTTACGCTACTAAGTGCGTCTCAACAGAGAGGAACCTCATCGTCTGAATGCAAAGGAGTCTCAAGAGCAAACTGTCAAAAAAAGGACTATTTTAATTCTCTCTGTCATTCTATTTTTTGTTGAGCTGTCCCCAGAAGTCCGGAGAAAACCTTGTTTCATTGTAAGTGGTTAGTAACAGGAGGGGGTCATCTAGGGGTGGAAGGTCTGTCGGTTCCACTGACCACATGGAGTACTGGAAGTCAGGCTCTGCGTGTCAGCTTGTGGCAGGCGTGTGATATGTAATGTGAGTCTGTGGACTGTGAAGGCGCGTGATGGACACGGGATGGAGCAGGGGTATAAGTAACCAGCTATTGGTAGATGTGGGGAGCCAATGCGTGCTTTTCTGACTGGCTTGTGGAGAACACAAATAACTTGTTTGATGGTCTTCTGGGAGGACCTTCGAAAGCCAGTTGAGTGAATTTGTGGCGGTTCCATCTACTCAGCTGAACATCGGAAACATCATTCAGCGCCAAAGCTCTACAAAGAAATAATCATTTAACCGTGTGAAATGCTGCCTTGCTTATTATTTAAATTGTCACGTGACACAAAAGCAGCCCCTGATAGGTCGCTCAAGTTTATTTGATGAACACGGTAGAGTTAAACATTAATGTTTTAGCTAAGTGGAACAGCACCTTTAAGTGTTGAGTTGACACGAGTTGACACAAAGGGTAAAGTGGCAACAACGAGCCCAAAGGGGCATTATTTAATTAGTGGGAGGGGGGTAACTTTGAGAGGTGACCAACAGAGGAAAGCTGTTGGACGGCGTTCATTGTGTGCGGTCAGAGACGTGTAATGGAGCAAAAATATGGTATTAAGAGAGTTGACAGAAGTCCTAAGTATTTTTCACTCTTGTGGGCGAAGGGGCATTTTAAAAATGGACATGAAAGACAGGGATTCAAAAGGTAGATGAAAGACGGAGACGCGCTGGCAACGAAAGGAAATTCAGGCTCTTTTAAATTAAGGTACGGCGGACGGTGGGACCTGAAGGAGACCTCAGTTCTTTCGACACTCTAGGACCAAAGTTTAGGAGAACCGTAGATTACTACAGACGGAAACCTTTGGCCCGATATATCTGTCGTTTTCCTACCTGGTCTCCATCCTCTGGTCATATTTGATCTTTGACCTGATGTATTTTCAACAATTTTATTTTACTTAGTGCCATTGTTTATAGGCTCGGTTTATTTCCGTTTTTAATTCTATGCTTTTATCAACTAGAAGATAAAGGTGAGGGTTGGATGATAATGACAAAGCTTTCTTGGACCTTGTTGCCCTGGAAACTTCTGTGACTGGTTGTGTAGGTTATCAGAAGAGAGAGAGAGAGACACCGTGAAGCTCGATGGAAGAGATAGAACTTGTGGGGGCCGCAGTCAGAGCTGAAATGCAGAGGTGGGAGAAATGAAAAGCAAAGGGAATTATTTATACCGAGCAAGGAGACAGCTTCATTTAGGAACGATGAGATTGTTAAAAGAGAAACCAAGTAAACAAGATCTATCGGGACCATGGCAAACAGGCCGAGGGATTATCATTTGGCTAAGACCCCTGGAACCCCCCCCCCAGTGCCTTAGAAACTAAAAACCAGAAGGAAACAGGGTTGGTCAAAAAACGTTTGATTTTAGGAAAAAATTACCAGGAACCGGTAGACCGGTAGGTGAAGCAGCCACCGATTCCGGGGACCCAACCTGTAAAGCCAGGCTCAGTTATTTGAGGAAAGAGGCGTTCTTCCCCAGGCCTGGAGATGCAGTTGGATGAGGAATGAGGAGGACCTACTTGTGGAGCAGGATTCTCCTACTGATGGATGCTCTAGGCTGATGACATTTATATATTATTATTATACATACGACAGTAAAGATTGTAGTCTGGGTGTTGATCACGGAGGTTTGGTCCTCGTTGAAGGTTATTTCTATTAATTTAAAATTGGTTAAGATTTGGATACACAAAGAAAGCTGTTATTTTGAAGACGTTGGCATGAGTCAGTAGACATGTCTAGTTGGAGACTCCAAATCAGAACCTTGCATGACCATTATTTTTGGAACATATGTCCTATGTATTGATACTTAGTTTTTATTTATGAAGCACATACTCTCATACACCACGGTGCTAGACAATGGGCTTATCATGAAGAATCCCTAGGGGTCTTCAATTTGGATCTGTGAGGTAGGGCAAGTGCCATTTCACTTGTTGAAAGGCTGAGTTTTTACATACAACCTCTGTTTTAGTATCTCTATTAAAGTATGATGTACTACGGACATCAATATAAAGACTTACCTGGGAACTCTCAGAGTCTTTGCCCCAATCTAGGGATGAAGGGGCAGATTTTCAGTCACACTAGATATCTAGAACTGTCTCCTTCCTATTCTACATTCTGCTATGATCAAATGTAAGGCTCCCAGCTGGTGTTTTTGCTGCCAGTAAGTTATGGTTGTTATCCCTGCTTGAATGCAGGTGACTGAATTAAGTTAAGCTTAAATAATGGCAAGTCAGGGTATTAGAGCCATGCGATTAACTCATTTGGAGAGCCACTGCATAGATTCTTCACGATGGGCTATAAAAGAGTTCATATTTCTAGACTCTCTGTGTCTGGGAGAAGAGGACTCCAGGACTCAACTTCTGGTCTTAAAAGGAAAGAATCCCAGTGACCGGGAGCCCGTTGTGTTCCAGCACAGATAACAATTTGATGGGACCTAATACCGTTTCGTCCCAGGTTTTGGCTGCTTTAGCGAGAAATTTATGACATCATTAAAGATTGTCCTTATGGAGTAACATCTTAATATTTTAAACAGAGCAAAAAAAAAAACCTTTATTTGGGTATTTTATGTGGCAAACAAATAATGGGAGATTGCGTTGGTGCATGCGAACAAGAATAATGGTCAAAAAGCCCAGACAATTTTTAAAAGTAATTAAGCTTATCTAGTGTTATGGGAGTAATTTACTTTTAATGTGCAGGAGGTGCAAGGATTTACGATACCATTACTGGCGTGTGTTTTATGTTTAATGAAAAGGAACACAATTTGGAATAGTTTTTGCATAAACCCACCGTTCTTAACACAAGAAGTGCTAACAACCTTTAGAAAATACGCAACAATCCAAGCAAATAGCTGATAAGGTGTCAGTTTGTTACAACGCCGCTAACTTGTTATATACACTGCTAAGAGCGCAATTAACCGCGCCGGGAGCCCATTCTTTCCCATGTATGTTTAGATTGCATGTATTTAAAAATAACTGCATGGAACAAAGTCACACTGCTTTCTGTGCCGCTAAAAACATTTGTTTTTATATGTTGAAATATATATTTCTCTTTGTGCCTTAAACCCAGCTCTGTATCGAGTAATGTTGGTCGGCATTAACAAAAAACCTGGTTATATCTCATTTTTTTCTCCAAAAAGTTCCTTTCTCTGCAGACCTGGGGACTTTCCCCTGTTCAATCGCCACACTGAGCTGATACTTTACGGCAATGATAATGAAGTCTGTTCCTTGGTAGACTTTGATTAGTCAGAGAGTCCTACTGGGTGATTCAGACCAAGCCATTCTGTTGTTTCCCCATAGGCAGTATGATAAGGAGCAAATGGTTAATATGCAGCTGCCTGAAAACATTATATTATCCAAAAAGAGATTTATTAAAATAATAATAATAATAATTCATTCTGCTACTAGGAAGAAGAAAATAGTGGCGGTTCCCCTTTAATTCCTGAATGTTTTTTGGACAAAAAAGGGTAAAAACATAATTTTTAAATACATACTTTGTACTTATAATCAAAGGTCGTGTCTTCATAATTAGAAACATTATTAATGAAACTCTAAACACTTTCTATAAAGAATGATTTAATCCTGTAAACATGTTTCTCATTCATAATTTGTGACCAGAACATGTTATTGTCATGTGACACAAAAACAGAGACTCTGATATGTTGTTGCCATAGAAACTAAAAAATAAAAAACGTATCCGTTTTATGACATTAAACCATCAGCGGAAATGATATTCGTTTGCTTCCTAAAGAGTGAAATGAAGGTTTTTTCTTGGTGGAACTGCGCCTTTAAGTGTTATCTGTATGATACATTTTGTAGGTGCGATAGTCAGACAAATAAAAAACATATAAAAGTGAATTGACTAAACTGTTAAAACTAGTTGGTTTTCATGGGTTTTATATAAAATAACATACTTTGTTCCGCCTTTTACTGCCGAGAAAAGTGTGAAACAAAGCCCTTACATAGAGTATCAGAGAACCACATCAGAAATTCATTATTATTATTATTATTATTTTATTTTATTATAAATTATTATATTATTAATAATAATAATAATAATAATAATGGATTTATATAGCGCTGTCGTATTCCGCATATATATCCTCATTCTCTTCTTAGGAGTTCTGCCCAAGTAATTCAGGTAATGGTTGATAACCAAAAAAATGTAAGAATTTGAATAAAATGATAGCAGCCTCCAGTATTCTATAAAATGAGTCATAAAATAAAATACATTTACATATATATTTGAAATTCTCTAAATGGGATCTTTTGTGCGAGCAGGACTTGCGTTTTAAGACATCGCTGTCTCTTTAAATTCCAAACGTATTTTTAAAAAATTCTAATCAACTCCCCGTGACATTGTAATAACTATACTCCTCCATACCTCCATGACAGTATATAATAAAATTATCCCCTTTGTTCTCAGCGTAGGATTCAGTGTGCGAAATAATCAAATAACACAAACCGCTGTACATTATATCTGAATTAATATGGCGCTCGCGTTTAATAAATAAATATCGGAGACCCGCGGCATCGTTGTTGGAAACCAATCCATATATAATTTCACCCTAGAGTTACCAAATCCATCTAAATTTATTGAAATATTAAAATAAATATCAATGATTTCGGCTGGAAAGTCTACCAAGCCGGTCCGTCCTTACCTTCTTTCTTTGCTCGGGTAAAGGTGAACTACATGTTTTGTTTCTATTAGATTACATTTTTTTTTTCCACAAATATTGTACTTTTTCTTAGGAGAATTCTGCATAATATTTTTTTTCAAGCAGCTGCATAGTAGCTCTGTATCTGAGCCCCCATCTACTAGACAAACACCCGACTCCTCATCATACTGCCTGTGCTAAGCAATAGAATGGCTCAGTCTTAATCACCCAGACAGACACTCTGACCAATGAAAGTCCATGGAGGAATGGACTTCATTAGCATTGCCATAAAGAATCATCTCAGTGTGGTGTTTTAGCATGGGATGAGATTACACGGATAATTGCATCTGTCATGTAGGTCAAGGCTGTCTTTTTTATAAATATGCAGTCTTTTGACATTGAAAACCATAGGCTTTGGTGCAATAGATGAGAAGAAACATTAGAAGAAAAGGTCAAAGTCACTGGCGTAACTACAGGGGTAGTCATGTGACCCCGAGCTGAAACTACACATTGTGTGTGTTTGAGCATGGATGTGTAATTGTGTGAGTGAGAATTGGATGTTTAATTATGTGTATGTGAGCATGGATGTGTAAGTGTGTGTATTAGTATGGGTGTGTAATTGTGTGTGTGTGTGAGCATGAATGTGTAGGTGTTTGAGTGTGAACATGGATGTGTAAGTGTGTGTATTAGTATGGATGTGTAATTGTGTGTGTGTGAGCATGAATGTGTAGGTGTTTGTGTGTGAACATGGATGTGTAAGTGTGTGTATATAGTATGGATGTGTAATTTGTGTGTGTGTGTGAGCATGGATGTGTAAGTGTTGTGTGGTGTGTGTGAGCATGAATGTGTAGGTGTGTGTATTAGTATGGATGTGTAATTGTGTGTGTGAGCATGAATGTGTAGGTGTTTGTGTGTGAACATGCATGTGTAAGTGGGGTGAGATGGAGTGTGTGTTAGAATGAATGTGTATGTGTGTGTTAGTGAGTATGAGTAAGTGTGTGTAATCTGTGTTTACATATGTGTGCCAGAGTGTATGTTGGAAGGAGAAGGCAAGGGGCACAGAAGGCACAGGCAAATTGGGGGCAATGATGGCACAGAACAGCTGTTGGGGCCCCCCAGGGGAATTATGGCACCAGGAGCCTATGGCTTCTAGTTACGCCCCTGGTCATAGTCTAAAACTAGGTGTGATGTAAGGGAGTTTACTAAAGTGGTAGATAAATTGAGCTGACTCCCAGCAGAAGTGGTAGAGGGTAATGCAGTAAGGGAATCGAAACATGCGTGGAATAGGCATATAATTATCCTGAATCTAAGGTGAGATGAAGGACTGATTTAGGGCTGGCGTCTTTATAGCAGCAATAATGGGCAGACTTAATGGGTCGCATTGTTCTTACCTACTGTCAAATTCTATGTTTCAATGTCATCAGAAATTAAAAATCTCCAAAACTATCCCGGGCGCGGGGGCCACAGATGAACAGCCCTAATCTAACCAAAAAATAATCAAATCGTTCTGTCACCTCTATCAGTTACCTATCAGTCACACACACATGTACACATCCATGATCACACACGAGTACACATCCATGATCACACACGAGTACACATCAATGATCACACACAAGTCCACATCCATGATCACACACAAGTCCACATCCATGATCACACACAAGTCCACATCCATGATCACAACACGATGTACACATCCGATGATCCACACACAAGCTACCACATCCATGAATCACACCAACCGTCCAACATCCATTGATCACACACGAGTACACATCCATGATCACACACGAGTACACATCCATTGATCACACCACGAGTACACATCCATGATCACACACGAGTCCACATGCATGATCACACACAAGTACACATCCATGATCACACACATGAACATCCATGATCACACAAGTACACATCCATGATCACACACATGAACATCCGTGATCACACACAAATTATACATATATCCCTACTCCCGACCCCGCTTACCTCTCACCGTTTCTGCAGCTTTCCCTCTAGCTGCTCGCGCACTGCGGCTTCTGCGACCCCTGTAGTTACGCCATTGTTTAGGACCCCTATCCCTCTGCCCCTTTTTCCTCCCCTGATGCCCCTCTTTTCTAGGAGCTCAGAGTGTTTGCTGGGTATGAGGGGGTTGCAGGGTTCTACAGCCATAAAAGTAACAATCATGTGTTTCTAAACAACAAAACTGTGTAAACAAACTACAAATCTTATTCAATTACATAAATAGCTATAAATAGGTCACAAAGTAACATAAAACAAGTCGATAAAAATCTGCCCTCTCCAGCCAATGAAAAGAAACTCTACAATAAACAGACTTAAACTTAGGAGACTCTTCTAATCCACGTTTTTTATACATAGATGGAAAGGGCGAGGAACCAGAATCTGACTCATTCGGCACGTTTTTCATCAGTCACTGGTTTCGTCTTAGATTCAGGAGCCTTATGCCTATGAGGCTTCTGCCGGGAGGCTGTTCTACTTATCCACCTCCCCCTTCAGTAAAGTAACATGTCCTCACATTACATCTCAATGACGCTCTAAGTGATGAGGGTTGATGCTCATCGCTTTTTACTATCGCCCCTGGGTTTGCTGGTCGCTGCCCCCTTGTAAAGTTGCCGTGTCGGGTATAAGGATCACATGATTCCTCTCCAGTGGATTTTCACTAATCCGTCTTCTCCGTGGACTCCGAGAGTGCGGCACAAAGATCCCGCGTGAACTAAGCATACCTCGTATTGACCGGATATTTGAAGAGCTTAATTGCGTAGTACGTTGACACGGCCTAGGGATCCAGGAGACGTTAATGCGACAATTAGTCATTAAGTTATGCACGTTGCCTTATATGAAGGGTCTGCGTATGTTCAGAGCGAACCACTGCTTGCGGAACAAGTTAAATGAGTGGCTTACAATACGGTCGTGACTTCCTAGCGTAATAGTTGACCTGTCCAAAGGGGTCGTTCACCAGTGGACAAGTTGGGTACCTACCAAGCAGGGTCAGAGTAGGGATGAAGGTGACCTTGGCACTTTAAGGCCAGTGGCCACTATTCTTTTATACTCTTGCAGACTGGGGAGGACTAGCTGTCACTCCGTTCTATCATATATGTGAATTCGACACGTTGGGGAAGGTAAATACCCCAAAAAATCAATCAATAAATTTAAATACAAATCCTAGGGGATTATCTCAATTTTGCCTGTCGGAGAATTACTGTTGGGCATTAAAAAAACATCAGCCAAACCATCTAAAAACAAGAGGAAAATGCCGTTTTCCACTTTTTTTTTATTTTGTTGCATATTAATGCTTTTTTTTTTTTTTTTTTTAAGCTGTCTTGATGAGTTAGGAAACGGGGCTACTTTGTTTCTCATTTTGTTAATAAGCTTTGCGCCGTCACCAATTTGGCTGCTGCGTCCAATAGCTCTGTGTCGAGTTTAGCCGTCCGCGGATATAACGGCGAATAAACGTCCTAAAAAGTCTAACATCCAGAGATGAGAGAAGAGATTATTATTTGGGTGTCTTTTAATGCCGCGTTTAACGCGGGGGGAAAGGACCGTAGAACGGACATTGAGAGGGCTCCCCAAGGGATGCTGCTAACATTGATCGATGACATTCAGACCCATATATATCGAGGCTCTCAGGATTTAACCCCTTAAGGACAATGGGCGGTCCCAAAACCCATTGAAAACAATGCATTTTGAGCCCGTACATGAACGGGCTTTGTCATTAAGGGGTTAAACTCTAAACTCAAGGTCGCTTAGTCCGTGTGCTTCGCCGGTTCTCCGGTACTTATTCCACCTCCATTTGTCTGCGGCACGTCACAGTAACAATCACTGGCTTTATTGACAAAATCATTAATCACGAGTCAGTATTTGCATGGTTAAGCTAAAGTTTTGTATGCAGATTGTAATTTTAATTAGATCAGAGTTAATTTTGCCCCAAATTTTTAGCCAAGCGAAATCTGGACCTGGAGTCTCCGGAGAAAATGCCGCTTCCCTAGGTCCCAGTGTTTAGTGTTAGTGTGATTGGTTGTGTTTGTATGTGCGTGTTAGATACAGGGTGGGGGGCACCAAAGAAATACTGCACCGGGGCCCCATTAATCTAGGCTCGCCCCTGTTGTGGCCTATAGATAGATGGATGAGTAATTGAGTAAGAAGGAAAAGGAGAAATTGATTTTTTTCCCATACAATTTCATTTATAAAGTCATTTTTTTGTTGTTTCTATACACATTATTGTGGCTTTTCGGAGTATCCAGTAGAACCCCGCCATACCCTCATACAAAACATTCAGAGCTTTTACAAAATAGAGACGTCAAGGATAAAGGGAATTGGTTCCCCAAGAGAGACGCTTGGGAGGAATCACCGCTATCCAATAATTCATTAGCCTGAAATAGGGTAATAGTTAGGTAAAATAGGCAGGGGCCGTCAGCTCTTCAGGAACTAGGTTGGCAGGCGGCGGTTTGGGCTTAGCACTCGTTTGCTACCTTGCTTACTCGCTGTCTTGCTGGAGAGTGATGTAAGGAGAAATCCATACTAATTCTCAGAGTCTGGCTACGTGCTACCCGCAGGCCTTCCGGCTCAGTGGCAGAAAGAAAAAAAAAAAAGCCATTCTGTTCATATGACAGAATCCAGAACATTTCTCCATGCAGAGATGCTGATTGGATCATACTGCTCGAGGGTCTATGCTTTAATAAAAATCATCAGGCACGTTAACCTCTTTCCCTTTTGTTTCGGAACAGGCGCGGAAAAACCTAATGGTTTCCTTTCTGAGGTCTGTTTACCCCCCGAGAGGCTGGCTGGCTGGGTGCCATGGGAGTTGTAGTCCAGTAGTAGCCCCAAACGTTGCCTCCCAGCATAGAATGAACAATTCCATTGTGTGCTGCTGCTGCCCGGGGACGCTATTACGGTCTGGGGATTGTAGTCGTAAAGCTGGACCGAGCATGATGGGAGTTGTAGTCCCCAGCGGCTGGAGACGCAGACGCTGCCCGCCAGTATGCCTCACGCCGAACCTGTAAAACTGTTCATTAATAAACAAGAAACTGCAGAAATCTGCCAGGGAGAAGAGTAGCGACCGCGGCGAGAAAGTATTAATATTCAATTTTTTTTTTCCCCCCCCGTACACCGAGAAAAAAACTCCAGGTGCATTTTCTCATTACCGTTATTTGTTTCCATTATTTATTTATTTATTTTTTCCCGGGGTTATCCATTTCAAACTGTGCAAAATAATTTGCGTGCTGGAAGCCGGCGCGGTGAAATTGTTCATTTATTTCAGCACGTATTTATTAACACAGCGCTGGGTCCTCGTGAGGCGTGCAGACGTTATAACGTTTTCTAAATAGATTCCCGGTTCAACACATACTTAATGTTCTGCCCTGTTATTAACCCCTTAGGGACAAAGCCCGTACGTGTACGGGCTCCAAATGCATTGCTTTCAATGGGTTTAGGGACCGCCCGTTGTCCTTAAGGGGTTAAATGAAGAATAAGACGTGAGAAGCACTCAGCCATTAAAAAAGAAAAAAAAAAAATACAGCCACTTACTCGACAATTTGAGTTAAGTTATCGGGTGGGGGGGGGCAAGGTTTCGGCATTAACCCCTGCAGGCCTACCGAGACCTGACGTGCCCTTTGAGGCAGGTTGCCGCGGAGCTGTTAAAAAAAAAAAGCTCTGTCGCTTTAATTGGAATCTCCGCATGCAAATTAATTATCCCCTATTGTAGTACTTAATCTGCATACGGAGCAGGATCATGAGATCACAAAGACGGACAGACGGGGTTAATGCCTTTCATTGTAAAGCCGTCAGTCCTACCCCTTGAACACCGTTTGGGCCACAAATAGTCTTTTTGAACAATGATGTTATTTAAGTATTAATTGCGCCTCCTGGACTGTAAAGCTAATACACCTTAGCAGATCCGTCCTTTTTTTATTCTCTCCTCTGGAGCTATAATCACAGAAAATCAACCCAGAAATGTTTTCCAGTTTCTAGGAAAACAGCCAATCAGGGGCTGCTCTCGCGTCACATGGCAATTAAGCATTCCCTGAACAATTATGAATGCGGCAAACATCTAGGTTTTGCTGAATTTAGCGATAAAAAAAGTCTTAAAATCAGCCCGAGTTACAGTTTCACTGTCTGTTGTATATAAATATATAGGGTTTGCCAGATATGCTGCTTTCCTAAAGATACTGAAAGGGTGTAATTTGCCTTATTTTATACAAAATAACGGACCTGTTGAAATCGGGGAGAGATGTCCACCTTGTCGCACATTTGGGAAGAGACGTAGAGCCCTGGCCGTAACGTTCTGAGGTTTCTCCTCCGGATCCTTCTCCAGTATCGCGTTGGCTCGGGAGACGGCACGGTTTCTTTATGGAGAGAATTCAATTGTTGGCCGGGGCCCGTCGAGCTCTTCTGATTGCAGCGATAATAATAATAATAACCTGATGGGTTTTGCTAGCCTGGGAGATTTCTTTGAATGATGGATCATGAAGGATAGAGCAAAAGTCACCGTCTTCATTACCTACTGGATGGCGGAAGCGGCGTGCAGACCTGGAAGCCAGAGAAATAACCTTGTGCCTTGGTTTAGTAATTCCACCATTATGATTGGAACGTCACCTTGGGTTCTAAGGGGTCACGTAACTCTAAGATTGGTTATGGGGCTCGGGTCTGGATATATGCTTTTACCATACTTCATTATGGGGTCTTCAACCTCTCTGTGGAACAAATGTACCTTTAATTTGTACGTTCCCGTGGTATACATTGTTTGGTAGTAGGAGAACCCACCCTTCAAGTCTGTTGCCAGTTGGGCCAGTTGGTAACGCTGATGGAACGCGCTGGGGTTCCACCGAGTCTGAAGACTCTGCATTCAGAAGATAAGTCTTGAGCCCCATGGGAAACCAGAGAGGAACAAAGAGAAGAAGAAAAGGAATGGTGCATATCAAGCGGTTCACACTCTGCGCATGTCAACCTGCATCTCCTCGTCTCCACCGGGGAACATCTCTTAATGGAACGCTTTAACAGGGAGAGGTTACGCCAATCCCCACTTTGTCTGCTATCTCTAATTGCTCAATTCTGCATTTTTCAGTGCTTTAGAATGGTTGTTTTTTTTTTTTTTTTTTGGTTTTCCACTGTTCCTGGAATTACTTAAGTTAAATTATTTTGTCTTTTTTTTTTTTTTTTCCTTTAACAGCAAAATAACCAGGTTGCTGAATTATTGTAGGGAATTTAAGTGATTCTTCTGCAAACCAAATGCACTTTCTGCATGCTGTTTAATCTCACGTCGATCCATAGAAGACAGCAACAAATAGGAAATGCTGGAAAGTAATCTCCTGCTTCCTTAAGTTAGGCTCCCGTGATCAGGTATCCAGCGCAGACAGGGGTTAATGTTGTAAATGACTATTGCGGCTGGAAACGGCTGATTTTTAATGGAATATCTTCGTAGGCGTACAGAGGCCCTCTATCACTCCCATCACTCCCATCACTCTTGTGTCCAATGGGACGTTGTGTTCGCTGTTCCAAGTTTAACTTTAAAAGGCTAATCAATTGTTAAAAAAAACCCTTTTACAACTACGTTACAGCTAGAAATTTCCTCGTTTTCCATGAAAACAGCTGAGTGACCCCAAACCTTTGAAGAGCAGGGTATTCAGGATAAATATATTTTATTCAGCAGTTAAAGAGACATCAATTGCTTTGCCGTATTTCAGTACAAAGGCAGGTACATTAATCACAAAAGATATATCGTGAGTTTCTACCCCAAAGGGGTAACCCGTTCATTTGATCTTCGCCTTTTTTTTTTTAAATAACAAGACATTTGCTGTAAATTTTCATATTCCGGCTAATAAAAAAAAAAATATATGGAGAGGAGGAAGACCCGGTAATTGCAGAGCGCTAAGAATAGATCGGGATATCTCTGCTTCCCTGAACATTCTCCGGCGTAACATTGCTGACTTTAACAATTTTACAATACTCCTTTCATGTGGGCTTGAAATTTGCTCTATACGTTTGTTATTAAAGCCGCCCTGGGCTCGATGGCATAGCGTCTAATGCGCCCCCTTCTCCTGCGCCCAGTTGGTTCATCTTTTGTTCGTTGCTGCTTATCCACTAGCAGATATCTGCCTGGAGCTAAAATAGACGGGGGAATGCTTTTAAACATCCTCTCGTACTTAATATCATCACTTGCCGCAGTCGACTGTTTTCCATTTGTCCCCCGGTTTAATCTCTCTGAATAATGCTCTACAATTCATATCAGTAAACGTATTCTTCACCGTCCCCGCGATGGATCTCTGTAGACCCGAGATCTATAAGCCGCAGAGGTTTGGATGATTTTTTTTTTAACGCAGCTGCTGGAATGAGCATTTGGGGCAGAGATGTAACCATCTCGTTTCCTGAAGGAAAAATGTAATTTTGGATTGGAACGCAAGCATCCTCGGTCAAACATGGCCAACGCTCGGGACCGTATTTCCATTGGGGGGGTGTGATAGAACTCCGCAGGGGGTTACGTGGTTGTCTTGAAATATTTTGGTGCCCCTTTGCACCCGTGCTGTTGTGTTACCGGACAGAGCTTGGGGTGGTCAGGGTTCTGTGGTCTAGTGGAGAAGTTATGACATCATACCATGACAGCATGAAGCCGAAGTGGACTGGTTTGGGAGCAGTAGAAGAGGTATTCATTGACATGTGTTTCTCTGAGTAGACCATGATGTACGGTAGGGTCCGTGGGGCAATTTGGCCCCCTGGGACTCTCGGTGTTGTTTCAGCGGCACACTCAGTGGTCCCAATACCTACTCACAAGCAAGGGCCCTCAAAACTCCATTCATTGGCTCCTAGTCTTATTGTGCTTCCAACAAAAAGAATGAGCAGTCAGCGGATAATGGGAACCGTAGTCGACAGTAGCTGGATCTTAATCATCCTTTTCTGGAGGCTCCGTCCAATTTCCCAGCATATGTCAAAACACCGCATTACAAAACATAATATCCTGGAAACACGGGTTTCGGGAAAACGACAGGAATGATATTATTCTTAGTCCTGAAATATAATTTTGTACCTACGCATGTATTAAACATTTATTGCCCCTGCTGGTGCTTTTATAGTGTGCTAAATAGAGTGATTCCTCCCCCCCACCATTTTCCCCTCGCGTTCCGAGACAGCCTAATGCATTGTTAATGCAACTACACCAGCCATACTGTGTTAACATGCACCAGTGGTTGCAATAAAGTTTGCTTCATTTGAATTCCCCGTTATCAGCATCTTTTTACAATAGTTTGAACCAAATTGGAATCTTATGTGATGTATCCCGGGGTTTCAACGCTCCGGCAGTCTCCTATATGCCGGCCTAATCTCTTACATGTCAAAATGGCCGCTCGGAAACGGCAAAGCATTTATTCCATGTGGCTTTTCAAACCCGGGTTTAATAAATAAAAGAAACGGAGCGATTTTCATTTCCGGCACGTCGGCGCTTACATTTATAGATATATATATATTGAGGATTCGGTTCAGAAAATTAGATTAAAGTGACCCTTCAATGGAAAAAAGAACAGAGGTTCCAAATAGTTTCCCGGCATTCTATATATTTCTTAAAGACAATACAAAAAAAAGTGGTTTTATCACCATGGCAACCCATAGACTATTCCAGCCGATTAGACACTTCCTTCGGTTGCCACGGCGATAAGACCACTTTTAAATCCTTGCACCAGAATCGCTCTTTAGAAATAACCCGACCCCCTCCGGTGTTGCAAAATGATCTGTGACATTTTGTGGCAGGGAGCCCGGTTGGTACCAGGGAAATGTTTGCTAAATATTTAGCAGTAATTAGTCTGACATCGTTTACAGAATTTTTTTTTTTTTTTAACGTAAGAGACCGTTGTCCAGCTGTCTGCTGGCTAAAGAAAAAATGTCACATCAGTCATTCAAGCATAAAAACTCCCTTTATGTTAACATTTTTGGCTGTTCTGCGTTTTTTTTTTTCTTTTCTAAATATATTTTTAATGAACGTTTCGAAGAGGATGAGGCTCAGAAATATAATGAAGATCTGGCAACCTCCTCAGTTACAATAAGTTACATTTATTTAAAGAGGGGCACAAAGCTACAGAGCAGTTTATTGCACATTAACATAAGGGATAAATATTGGTATTTCTGTCAATGCTTTATTATATAGATCGCGTGTGATTATAGGGATTTATGGGGCAGTAGTAATAACACATGTGCAGGTGAAGAGACGTTTCTCCTGTCCTTCAGGCCACCGTGGGCTTAAGGCCGCGGGAGAGTTGTTAAGGCACGCCCACTCCCCACCCTATTCCCCTCCCACTTCTATACATATAGAAAGTATATGGGGCTAACCCCGCCCACAGAGGTGGCTAGCTCCACCCCTCACATAGCTTGACCTGCGCGTGCATATGGCTGGCTGCGCCCTGATCTGGGACCTACTATTTATGAAGTTCAGGAAGACGTGGTGAAGACCACGCAAAGCTCGCAAACAAAAAAATGTAAGATCCAGAGCTATTGGCACGATTTATTATTTTTATGCTCTTTATTTACATTGTAGCTACAATGTATAAGGAGACAAGGAATGTGTCAGCTGAGGATTTTAGCACGTATTAGACAGTAGTTGCTGTTTCCTCCTATAGGACTTCCTAAATTAATATATATATAAGCGTGCCAAACCCTATGGATGTGTTTTATTATTATTATTATTATTTATATGGCGTATGAGACATGTAGTATGTAGTATGTATGTCGTAAGGGAGGGCCGTAGATGGATATGGGAACAGAGAGAAACTCGTTGGGGGGAACCAGGATTAGGAAAGATGTTCGCAGAAGTAAAATGATCTCTGCATATTAAGACGGCACCGGGGCAGGTGGGAGAGGAGCAGGAGGGAGGGCGGAATGGTGGAAAGATGGAATGTGTTGCAGGCTTTAAGAGGGCTGTAGGACAGAGTGTTATATATATATATATATATACGGTTAGCGGACAGAAGACGAGAACATAAAACCGACCTTAGAGAAGACAAGCAGGACATCATAAAAGCAATCAGTAAGAGAATGCCACATTGATCAGGAATACCGAAAAAAAAAATAATGACTCTGGAGACCTCCTGGTCCGGTCTGTAGACATTTTCGCCGAGGTGTTCTGGTCTGCTGGGGGTTTACTGGGTTGTTGTGGAACGATGAAGCTTTAAAAGAGCTTTTCTCCAATGGATCTCCACCAGCGTGGATGGCGTTCCTCCATCAACGAGTTCTCCTAATTTAATTTATTTATGTATTTGGGGAAACCTCTAGCTCTGAGAGCTGCCTGAGGACAGACATCTCCTTCTTCTGCCTACGATGTCGTTTCACCTTTTAACAAACATCAAATTCCTTTCACCAGTTCATAAAATTTTCAGCCTTGCTGAGTGTTGCATTAGCAGCTATTGTAAGGCCCGGCTGCGTAACCTTTCATCTTATTTTTTATTTATGGTCTTATTTTATCCAGTTTTTTTCTTTTTTGTGGTAATACATTATAAGCATTATTTTTTTTTTTTCGTGGCGGAATAGATGAACAGTAAATCTGACAAGGCGGTGGGTTAACCCCTTCTCTATCGGGGCTGAATGCACGCTAATTAGTGAGATTTGTTTGCGTACGTCTATGGAATGTCACGCGGTTTTTTTCGGCATTTCCCTTGATGACAGAAAGACGAGGATGCGGAGACATGAAAGGTGTGTTAGGAGATATATTCCCGCTTCTGTCGTCCTTGTCTGGATTCGACATGTCAATGGATTATTTTAATACTAGACTATCCTGAGTGTTGGAACTATTTTAAGAAGGATCAGTGTTTGAGTGTGGATAGGGTGGGGGGGGAGCGTGAGTTCTAGGAGGGTTATGTATGGAAGATGTGTCTAAGTTGGTCGTCTGTTGCTGGAGCGAGAGATTGGGTGAGTATGGGCTGGTTTCAGCCAGTGGCCTGTCAGACCCTTGCCCGGTGAGCCAGATGGTCAGTCCGGACCTGGACCCCGGTAAGTTTCTGAATGCTCTGGAATGCTGGCGGAGGAAGGAAAAGTCTTCCTTGCTTATTGAACATCTCCACTTAAATACCCTTCTTGACCCTAAATTATATAACAACATATTCTGCAGTGCTTTTCGATGAAATAACAGACGGTATGAAGCATGATAAATACAGCAGATGGTATGGAGATCTCTTATCTGTATACACCTGAGAATTCTCTGGGTTTGCGCAGGAGTTTGGCAGCTGAGCGCACTGCCGTTGGTGCCGTGCCATATTCTCCGCATCGGGGAAGTGACATTATGGTCAGCCTACTCCTGGCCCAATTTAAGGAGAAGGGGGGAGAAAATGTCAATTGCCCCCTTTTCCAGATCTGCCAGGAACACATTTTTTGGTCTTTGTGTGTTGTATCATTGATCATTGCCCTGGTGGCCCCACTTATCCAGGTTCTTCTACTAGACACCATGGCTGCCAGGGTTGGGTTGGAGCATTCATTCACAGCATTTCATGGTTCCTCTCAATGTTTATCTGCTTTTTTTTTAATACCCCAAGCCTCCTGCTTTTCTTATTTCCACGTATCTTAAAGGTTGGGAGTAGGCTAAGCCCCAATTTTGCTGAATCGAATCTGCTTTTGTAGCCTTCACCACCATCTCTGCTGATTCCTTGCATTGGAAAACATGGACAGATTAGACGAGCCGCGTGGTTCTTATCTGCCGTCAAATTCTGTTTCACTGTTAAAAAAAGAGGAAAACAGATATTTTCATAACAAGTTTAATACAATTAGAAGACAACAGCATGAATTTAATATGTGTTAGTAAAAAAAAATGAAATTCACTTGGAGTAACAAATTAGGCATTCCAATTAAGTGTTATAGAAATATATTTGGTAGATTGTTTGCCGGTGCTCATAATAACCCATGTCGTATGTGATGCAATGGCTCTCATGCTACAGTTCCCTTCTAAACCAGAACCCACTATAGTGATCCTGTAACACCCCAAAAAAAGGTGTTCTCTTTGTTCTGCTTGACGTCCGTATTGTGATGCACCGGTCATGTTGACTTGCTTAAAGTGAGTATATGCCAGACCCCCCCAGCCAGTGCTATGTGAACTCCAAGGAGTCGACCTCGTTAGTCCAAAGACACTTCAAAATCTATTGGACAAAACCGGCTCATCTGATTCCGAATGGCTAAGTAATGATGTAAAAGATATGCAGCAATGTTGTTAATAACAGGCAATGGTCCTTGTCTGTTAGGACCCCTACACACAGAGACCAAAGTCCCACACATGCTCTAAAAATAATAGAAATAACAAAATAAAAGGCTTTGCTCATGAGTCACGAGCTGGAAGTGTGCAGAACATCCGCCAACATTGGTGGAGCACAATGAAGAAGAATACAAGTCCGGAAAGGAAGGGGCTACGCTAAGCTCTCTTTGCCTCTTGGCCCCCAGATACGTGCCAATTATTGAGAAATGGCTTCTAGGAGCATTGGTACATATGACACAACGAGTAACTGGTGGATGTACGGCCAGTCCTTGGGTTTTTGCATCTTTATGCACTAATAGGAACGTAACAATGTGCCGAGCACCATCTTTATTAGGTGGTGGTGGAAATACGTGTATAAAATGCTCTGCTCCATTGTAACCTCCGTCCATTATTATTATCTTATTTATATAGCGCCAGCAATTTACGCAGCACTTCTTACAGTCCATACGTTCAAAAAGTCTGACAAAACTAGAACTCACAGACTAAGACAAACCGATACATTAGGTAAAGATGACCCAGAGTGCAGCCTTCAGACCATCATACATCCCTTGTAGACCCTGCTTATCAAAGATATGACATTTGAACATTCTAAGCTTTCCATCTTCCAAGCAATCTTGTACCTTTACTATGATGTAAGCGCTGAAAACTAGTGTCCTTTGTTCCAAAAATACAAATTTTGTATGCATTTCTGTAATGTCTGTGATGTTCATGACCCTAATAGAGGTTAGTGCTGGTGGGTAATGGGCTTCATGGGCCCCGGTCTTCATTAAGTCAGGGCCTCATTAAAAAAAAAGGAGAAGCAAATTAATAATCGCTGACTGCAAGTAGTAATTAATCAAAATAAAAAAGGATTTCAACTCGTATTCAATTGCGAAGCATGCCTGCATTGAATCTGAGAAATGGATGTAGCCATATTAGTTGAAGTTGATACATTTTATTGGACCTACAAAGAACAAGATATGAATTTACACGTGTAAAGTAGAGGTCCCTTCCGTCTAAAGAAGAGACACTTGGGTTCCTAAAGCATAGGATGTTTGTTATGTTATTATATTGAAGCCTAGTCATCCAGAACTTGTTTTAACTGTCCAACAGGGTCATGTTGGGGTGACAGTCTGGCTTCATTCAGGGACAATCTGGCAGGAGCTTCGTGTTAAGGCAATTGTGTTCTTTTTCTGCAGCCCATCTGTAGATTCATGGTTACTCCTCAACGTGCATCATCAGAGCCACCCGTTACCCAAGGGGACCCAGGTACTATGCTCTGAAGGTCCGACATTGAAGCTTTCCCCAAAAGAGATAAAAAGAATAAAACCCAGCCACTAGAAGTAGGAAGGATCCTTTTTTTTAGAGATTTGGGTGAGGACAGCACCGCCACATCAACCGTTGTGTCACTGGACTGAATTTATTAGCATGAGGGTTTCCTCCAGATTGAGCAGGTCGGAGGATCTGTCTCCGGACATCAAGGAGGACAAACCAAGAGACAAGATTTTTCTTAAAAAAAGGGCTGTTATTCGTTCTTATTCTATAGGTAACGTGATTACTTTACCAAAACTACTGCTAGTAAGTTCAACCCGCTACATACATACAAAAGGTATAGGTCACACATTAGATGTTCTGATGGAAGCAGGACAAAAAAGAACCTGGTTTCGCTAATGAGCTGCTGGCATATTGTTGAGAAGGAACCTTTTACAACGAGACCAAACAGTACCTAATTACTTGAAGATGTGCTCTAAAGCATTCACAGCCTGGTTTAAATGTGGAAAAGGACGAGAGGTCAGTGTTCTCTATTAATGTCTGTATGTTATGACCTTGTCGCTACCACCTGGACTTGGAATACATTTAAAGATCCTTTCAGAAGAACGCGCGGGGGGGGGGGGGGTTACAACATTCTCCGTTTCTCGAGGTTCCGTGTTGGGAGGCTGTATTTTTTCTTTTTTTTTCTTTTCTGTATCACCTTTTAAAACTGTTTGTCAATCAGCAAAGCCCCCAGAGAAATATATTGTGACATTGCAAAGCCTCGGGGTTCCTCGGCCTGAAAACCACTGCTTAAATCATTGCATTGAAGTGGCGAGAACAGACATAAAGCGATGTGTATCTTCATTCCTTCCACAGACAAAGTGATTGCCGTCGGAGTTAATGGCGATATTGTGTTGCTGCCTTTACAAGAAAGTCTCGCTCTGATCCTCACTAGAATTTGTGTATACAGACAGGCAGTTAACCCCTCAAGGACAATGGGAGGACCCTAAACCCATTGAAAGCAATGCATTTTGAGCCCGTACATGTACGGGCTTTGTCATTAAGGGGTTAAGGAATTGTCAGCTGGAAGTGTTTATTTATGGAGTAACCTTTCGATGCGGGACTTGGTACCGCGGTCCTCTTATATATAAATTGTGAAATTTCTTAACTGCTCGTATTTAGTAAATGAGTTTGTTGACATCCCCAATTTTTCATACACCTAAGCTGTTGACAGATTAATGTCCTTGAAGGTTACTGGAGATTATAAAAGAAACTTTAGTTACTTAATTTATTTTTTTTCCTTTAGCTTAGCCCCAGTGAACCTGAAAAACGGGAAAGTTACGTAGAAAGAAAGCATCCATCAAAATCAGCCTATTGCAAATTGGAACACAAGGGCAATGCTTTTAATGAACTTCCTTCAATCAAAAAAGAATAAAAATCAACTTAACTATATTATATTAAACCCATCTTTCCTTATTTTAAAACCACGCTTAGCTTTTATTCCCCGGCCGCAGAAACAGTTTCCTTTTTTTTTTTATGATGAATTAAGGGTTCCGTGCTAATCAAAAGTTGTTTTTTTTTTAAGACAATCTAGATCTGGGAATTGAAGAAAAACGTTAACAAATAATGATGGACGGGAAAATGGGAGAAAACAACCATAAAAACTCGGAGCTCTGGAATAAATATTTTCAGCAATAAAACCTGCCTAGTTTTTAGAAATAGTTTAGCAGTTAAGATACTTTTAATGATGGGTTTTAAATCTTTCTGCCCTAGAATTCGTAATATGAAGGGTTTAGGTGATCGGACACTGGAAGGATTTGGAACGATACAGAATGAGTAGTCGTGCTGGCGTCGTAGTCTGTGCCACTGGCCGGGACTCCCAAATCTGGTACTTCAGAGCCTCGCTTCTTTTGTGGTTGTACAAAAATCACTCCCGTATATTGAAAAGGGGTAGAGAAGCTGAAAAGAGGGTCTTCTATTCAACAGAAGTGGGGGCTGGCACAGGGACAACCACTCAATAGCTACTGCTTTGTATCTAGATGGACCGATTCCCTGAAACGGTGGTAAAAGTTGTACCCCAAAAATCTTTGATCGGTTTTTGTCTACAAATTTCCTAATACGTTAAATTTCTATAAACGTTATATTTCGAATAGATGTGCAATAAGAGTTGTCTTGCTAAAAAAAATAAAAAAAATTAAAAAAATAACCACCACATTTCTTTTTATTCTCTTTTTTTTTTTGTGGTCTCGTTTTCTTCCATTAAACCTCCAGCTGCTTCCTACTTAAGCCGAAGACAGGGATCCTCGAGGATTCTAGGTTAATGGATCTTTTAGTAGCAGTAATGATAGGTGAGGTGTGACGCCTTTGCAGAGCCCCCGCGATCCTGGCCCCGAAATACATTCTGTGCCTGCGTAAGATGGGTTGTTTTGAAGACGAGAGACGGAAAGTATGTCGCGCCCCAGTTTTATAATTGCCGTGTTAAATATTGCAGGGATTTTTCTGCAGGGATTTTTGCAAACTGGACATGGCACGGCGTATGATGTTTTGAGCCTTTCAGATTTGGAAATGCTTAGCGTGCAATGTGCATAATGTTCTTACACTTCTACAGAATAACCCCCCCCCCCCAACCAACCTCACAGCTACATTATTCATAGAATCCTTTGCCTGGTCTTTTTTTGTCCTGGTCTACCATCCCTGGAGACATAAGGAAATCAAGTGATGGTGGCTGATGGAGGATTGTCCAACCTGGCCCTGAAGAAGGACTACATTGTCCTAGACGTACACCTAGGACCTTGTTTTGTTAGAGTTGTGCAGGACGTGGCTTGCTCCATACTTCCATACTCCTTGCATATTTCTGGTTTTACTCATCATCTTATTTACATACCCATCTCCAAGGTCAACAATAAACATCTCAACTTCCTAAATTAATTGGGCCTTATGTAGTACCAGCTTAGCCCTTCCCACGATGATGAATACACCCCAACTTTTTTTAGAATACATTACAGTGACTTAAATCTGTGTCCTGCATTGGTCTCCTCCTTCCGACTTCAGGCGTGGGTCCCTTCGTTCAAAGAACCCCTAGGTATCAGGGTAGACTACATGGAGCGATGAGGGATGTCATAAGGGGCGGGCTAATAATGTGTGAGGGCGGGTATATCCACGCGAGGGGTGGGTCTACGTATGGCATGGGCATGGGTAGCCCCAGAGAGCATTCCATGAGTTGGGAGTGGGAGGGGAATTGGGCAGGTCCTGCATTGGTCTCCTCCTTCTGACTTCAGACGTGGGTCCCTTCGTTCAAAGAACCCTTAAGTATCAGGGTAGACTACATGGAGCGATGAGGGATGTCATAAGGGGCGGGGCTAATAATGTGTGAGGGCAGGTCTATCCACGCGAGAGGCGGGTCTACGTATGGCAAGGGCATGGGTAGCCCCAGAGAGCATTACATGAGTTGGGAGTGGGAGGGGAATTGGGCAGGTAATGGTCATTTAAACACTGTCCCCTGCCATAGAGAAAGAATAGAGTGACCCAGAGACCCTGGAGCCAGTAACACTTCACCGGAGACTCCGGGTCAAACCTGGAGAGTTCCCATGTATGCTTACATATTAATATCTTGTATGATTACAGTAAATAATGTTATTTCGGTTTATTCTGCATACATCACAGTTTTTAAGAGCTTTACAGTGGATTTGTAGAAGTCTGTGTACGAAATCCAATTGAACGGAGAGAAGTTGTAAGGTCATAGGATGGGAGGAAAGATTTACAGCCTGTTTCTGGCTCTATCTGATGGACAGTTAGTGAGCTCCATGGCTGATGGAGTTTAAGGCACTCTTATTTGTGATAAATCACTTTCACTACCGCTATGGAAGCCGAGCTGTCTCCGAGATTCAGTACCGGCATAAAGCATATGTAAATAAATGAAAATCCCAGAACGCTTTCTTTATTACATTATGTTTAAATAGATTCATTATGATGTTGTTAAATCATCTGTGGTAGTTATGTGTTGCAGAGATTTACAAAACCATAGGAGAGAAAAATGAAAACGAGAAAAACTAACACGTAACGCACATTATATTTCCTCCGATCCCTACCCTGAGATTCCAAAGCTGGCAGTCATCACGTTTACCCCCCAAAAAATTAATCTCCTGGGAAAAGCTCGGCGCGTAGTCCCCGCAATGTCTTATGGGCTCTGGGAGGGGGTGGAAAACGGGTGGAAAGAGTAGGCAGAACTAAATGCCACTCTCGACAACCAGAATGCAGAAAATAAGGAGAGCTCGCATGTATGCAAATTATTCCTCCCCTTTTTCTTAAATATCTCCTGCTTGTGGAAGCGTATTGTTTTGTGGTTACCTTTGGAGAGCAGACGAAAGAGCATTTGGTATCTTGGTTTGCCACCTTTAGCCACAGATCTCAGCTTCCCTGACTTTTTTTTTTGAACAAATCAAATTATGCTGGTTAAAAAAAAAAAAATTTAAGCCCTGCCTAGCGTAAAAAAAAAAAAAAAAAAATTACTATGAGAAAAACTGTATGGATGACAGGTCCTATTTAGCTCTCCCTTATCGCCTTCACCAGAACGAAAACGTTCTACAAAGAATTAAAACAATGCTTAATAAGCAGCAATCAGAAGAGGAGGAAAGGTGCTGGCGAACCCCCCCCCCCCCCAAGCTTTAGAACACATAAATCCAACATATTTTTATGCTTAATGCCGACCTGCCTTTGTTGTCTTTTTGGGTCAGAAAAAAATATGATTATTTTATTATTTTTTATTATTATTTTCTTTATTATTATTTTTTTTTATTTTTTTTAATCTTTTTCTGTTACTATGGGGGAAAAGTCAATGTTCTGGGAGTTCTGCCGTAACCGTGATGCATATTGAATGAGATGTTCTAGGGTCAGTTGCTGAGTCCGGGTGCACGGTGGGTGGTCTCTTAATTGCGCTGCCATCCGACCTCTTGGCTTAGTATCCGTGTGGGGCGCAATATATTAGTCATTAGGAATGCCTTAGGCAGTGGAAATTATGTTCTAATTATGTAAATATATATAAAACTATACAAATAATAAAACCCCGCTTCCTTCGGCACAGGGGGAGATGGTGGTGGTGGGGGGGGGAGGTCACGTAATCTTCTCTACCTTGCGGCTGCCGCTTGATTGTTGGCTGTCTCTTCCTGCCTTTGGCAGAAAAATATTAAGAGTGAGAGAATGTTGACATAGTGTTGTAAATATCAACACAGAAACACACAGCAGCACCTAACAAACAGTAAATTACGCGTTACACTCGCATTATAAGCCGAGGATTCCGAGAGAAGGAAAACAAATGGCATCTGCATGCTCAGCAATCAATGAAATATACATTTGTAATAAAGTGCTTTCTGTGATTCCTGGGTAGGCAGATATTATGTAGGAGCCAGACATGCAACGTGCCTCGGCAATGTAGAGAGTGCCTAGAGTGCCAGGCGAGTGAGGCAGGTGTGTGGGGCACCTGGACAAGGTGGGGCACGGGCATTCACCCATTGGCATTCATGCATTGGCATCCAATGCGTAGATCTGTGCCTACATTGACAGTCTGAATGTATAATAAGACATGACTTGCGATGAAGTAGCTTCTGGGGCGATGAAGTAGCTTCTGTCTGGGATATTTGGCCGAAGACTGGGACCGATAGGGCAGCTGACCCCTGGGCTGATCTTCTCGTAAGCCTCTTTCCGAAGCTGTCTTGGGTAGGTTTTGCTTGCAGTTCCACTGACAACCACCAGGGAGAGTAACGAGGACCTCAGGCAGCGTTCTACACCGCGCTGGATACTTTGTGTGGACATCGTTTGGAATTACGATGCTTTTCCTTTTAGTGAATGTATTTTAGACAGGAGTGGCTAGCATGCAATATAGCATTTTGTTTTTAACAAATGTGTTTACTATTACTGGGGCATTTTGCGTGGTTAAACCCCAGCCTCGAAACTTGATAGTTGGAAGTTTTAATGATTTGTCTAAGGTTGATATGATGCCGTTTTGTGGTTTATCACGCATCTGAAAAGCTATTGGTGACTGCTGCAAGGCATCATCAAAAACTATTATTTATTAATTGCCTAATAAACAATATCTTTGCCTCAAACACCAGATTCCTTAAGAGGAATGTGAGCTAGAGTCAGGTTGGTTGAGTAGTTTGGTCCTCACAAGTCTCAGTGTGGACCTTCTCGTACATGCTTGATGACCTGAGCCCAGGCCTGCTCACATAGACTTGTCTTGGCTTGTGTCCCACCAATGGCCACCATGTCCACCTCTTTAACATTTCACCTCTCAACATACACATCCGGGCTTCGATTGTGTAAGCTCACACCAGCAAATCACTTTCATTCATTCATTTCATTCATTTAACCTTTTCATTCCTTTTTTTTAAGCATGGTTTTTCTTTCTTTTTCACAATACTTTATTATATCCCTACATGTATTTTATTCAAATCAGGGTTTTCTTTTCCGCAGGTTTATTTTTATTAAAATAGGCAGGGTTATATTAGGGATTAAGTCAAAGTTATGTTTTAACGTCGTTTATTGATCATTATTGTTGATCTCTCCAGCAGGGATTCAGTTCCTATTATTAGTGATGTCGTTAGTTGCACCTTTTTCTCTAGATATTATTATATATTGAGGTATCACAAGTAAATGAGCTTTGCAAACAGCCAGTTGGGAATACGGTTCTAAGAATATCGAATCCAAAAGCATGGTATTTCTGCAAATTGGCACTTATCCGAAACAGAAAATAACAACACGCTACTTAAGGTGGTGTTTAACCGTAAACATGGTTCTATATAATTTCCATGATGGATATCTTTAATAAACCACCTACAGCTATGGTAGTACATTAATGCTAATCTTCACAGGATGCTACCTGCATTGTCACATCCTCTAATTATCCTGAGTGAATTCTCATGGGTTAATTTACTTGCGTGAGCCTCCGGCTTATAATGTGTATTGAAGAAAAAAAATATGGACGCGGGTGTATAATAAGTGGAACAACAATTATTGCGCTACTAAAATATGGCCAAGAACCATTTTTTACCCAGCCCATGAGCATCCCGTCAGTAGATCCCAAGGTATTCCAGATGCATCGTGGGAGTTACTGTTCATAACAGCTGGAGAGGTACCGACTGACTGTGTTTTTGATCTGTTTTGGAGTTCCAGGTGCATCATGGGGGTTGGCGTTCAACGGTTGAGCAGCTTGAGTTAGGTAGCCCTGTTTGAGTTAGATTTGTTAGATTTTAGGTATGGGAAGAGTCTTACAAGGGACTGAAGCATCCCTTTAATTGATATAACAAGGGAAATAGATGTAGCCACGTTGGTGTAGCAACTGCTTCGTGGGGAGCTGGTCCCTTGGTCAAAAATAACTAGGGAAAAAGGTTTCCTGTCTGTAACAGTCATGTTCTACTTTTGTTGAGCCTCCGAGTACCACGACTGTCAGAGCTTAGCTGCTTCTCTTTGAGAAAACATGACTTGGGGGCAAAACTCAATCATATGACAGGCCAAAGGGTCAGGGCAGGCTGACTACATGCAACGTCAAAGAGCAAGCCAAGGTTGATTAAAAGAATGTGTGCCTCCAAAGATCACCAAGAAGCCTCACTAGATGGGCAAGGATGCGCCATTTTCATTTGGCCATGGGACAAAACGTCGTACTACTAGACTAGAACGTCACAAGGTCGCAGGAAAGACACCAAAGCATGAGAAAGCACCCTACCACATTCCCCCGAGGAACGAGAGACATCAGCGAGAGGTTAGATCCTGGCAGTTGGCCCAAGAGAAGATGGGAGTCTTTAGTCAACATTGATGCAGGGAAAAGTAAAACTGCAAGAAAAATATTGGCATGATCTGTAGAAACTCGTTAAGAAATGGAACTTTATTCTGTGGAATAAACAGAAGACTGTATGCAAATTTCCACCTACTGAAAGCAGAAGAATGACACCACATTACGTATGTCTGTGTGCAAACACAAATAAGATTATACAACATTTTGACGGTAGATACTTTTTAACAAAAAAAAAAACTCTTTGCCTTTAACTGTCGTTTCCATGTTACTACTGATTAGATTTTTTTTTTTAACTAGCTGCCGAACAAAATATTTAGGGGGGGGAGCATTTTTTTCCTCCTACATAACGTAAAATGATAGTTTGTTTGTGTTTTTTATTATTTTTTTTTTTTTTTGTGGAACACGGTGAAATTGTATTTTAAATAGCTCTTCGGCGTTGCATTGGCTTAATGTAACGTGATTTGTCACATGAAGGTGTCCTGCTTGTAGAGAAGCGGCCGTACGTCGCGGTAATTATTGCCAGGAGCAGAGAGACAATTGTGTCTGCGATGTTAGAATCCCGCAGACAAGAAACAGAACAGGTAAACGAACCAGACTGAAAAATAGATTCCGTTAAAATGAGTTTTTCAATACTATGTAGCTCTATGTGATCCCCCCCCCCTCCACTTGCAGTACATGTTCCATAACGTCTGTCTGAAAGACATACTCCTTCTGGGTTATTTTTTTTGCTTCTTCCTAATGAGCTGACAACATTTTATGATCGGATGGCAAGAAAAGAATGCTCTTTCTCTGCTTTGCGCTTTCATTTTTCCTTACCGTACAGAACGGCACAATGTTGGCTCTTCATTTTTAGGGTTTTTTATTTTTTATTTTCCTGCTAATGACTGAATGGCAGCTTTCTAAATGAGCTGACCCTCGGACCCTTCATAAATATTAACAATTAAGACAATCCTCTACCGGGGGGTTTTATGCAATCTGTTTTAACCCACGGGTTATCAGAGTTCCTTGAAGAATATATGCCATTTTTAAGCAGATATGTCAATTGCAGTATTTCTGAAAGAAATGGACCAATTACGGTGTGCCTGTATCATTGAATTAATGTAGAGAATCTCTACCGGCGGATTCTTTTGTTTCAAAGACCATCCTGAAAGTTCTTGCTTCTGGGAAATGGAAAGCTTGTAATGTATACAGAATTTCCAACAAGAATTGTCGTACGTGACCTGGGAATTACGTTCCTGCAAGTCTGACACAGGCAAAAAGGCAAAATCTCCAGTCCCGGAGAAGGGGTATTCTACTTTGTGAACTAATATTTTATTATGACAAGATTTTATTAATACTAAGCCTTGCCAAACTATGGCTAATCCTGAGGGATTGTCAGGCGAGATAATTTGTACTTGTAGTCTATTTAGCTAAAATATTTGATTGATATTGTGTCACGCAGGAGGCTGGTGTTTAATATCAGGGAATTAGGTATGCAGTTGTACCTTGAATGTACAATTATCTGAAAGATGAAAGAGCAGATCATTATTGGAAATTGAAGATGAAACGGGCTCTTTTGGCCACTATTAAAGCATCATTATTTATGCCTTATTTAAAATATGGAGTGCTGTTCTGGGCACCTTTCCTAAAAATATACTAAGTAATATGACAATTTTTATTTTTTTTATGAATTGCTTTTATGTCATTAGGAGATAAACCATGTTCCTCCTTCTGCTTCATATATATTGGAGAGCGTGTGGTCTTGCCGTAAGGCTAGCCACCCTTCTTGTCTTGGACAGACAAAAAAAACTCATGGGTCTATTCACAGTTCAAAATGAACTTGGCTATCCAACACGAGACGAAGAACTTTGAGCCGCTGCCTAACTTGACGACCACCTCATCTGCCAATTTCAAAGACAGACTTGCATGGCGGACTCGACCTATGACTAACAAGACCAGGTCAACTTACAGACTTGACACGCGTAGTCAACTCAACGCAGCTTGACCCAGTTCCATGGGAGACTCGTAATGCCCAGCTAGATAGCGCTTGACTCAACTCAACAGCAACGTAACTTCTTGTGTGAAGAACAAGATTCTGTTTGAGTTGGCGTACTAAGTTGAATCACCTCTGTAGCTCGACCTACAACTAGAACATGCAGGGACCTGACATAAACCATAAAGATGAAGCTCCAGACTCCATGTGGCAATATGTAAGTCTGTGATGTACCTCGATGGTCCTTTGTGTCAGAAGACCACCGGTTCTCTATGATTCAGGAAGTGGCAGCACAGAAAAGGTGTTACTAGAAGAGGAAAACACAAGAAAAATAATGTCTTAACATTTGTTCTAGAAGGAGAAACAATAGACATTGCTCCCTCTTGGGGGAACTGAAAAGGCCACAACCTAAGATGACAATGTTGCTAAAGTGAAAGCTACAATTGAATTATGAAGAGAGATTATGGGTTTATTTACTCTCGCAAAAGTGCCTTGGAGGCAAAACAGATAACCTTTTTAAAAGTACATTTATGGCACACTATGAGCACAGGGGAACTCTTCATACCGTCCTATGTAACGGGAAACGGGGAAATAAGTTTTATCCGTGGCTCTGGAATGGATCTGCACAATCTGGTGAGGAACGCTGTAGAGTTCACCATTAAGTGTAATAGCGATGGCATTTATAGTGGATACTTTTTAGCAAAAGGGACATTTTTTAATAAAGGAAAAAGAATAAAGGATATAATAAAATTACAATGTCATTTTAACGCCCCTTTGTAGGTATCTTTTAAAATGAAAGCAGCGCTTGCCGTATTCACAGTAACCTCAACAACACTGAAGTTATTTGGTTTAGCGAAGGAGTGAAATGGTATTAGAGCAGCATCTGTGTTCTACGGGAGTTTGGTGTTTATCCCTTGAGACCCTGAGCTCTCCCTTGCTGTGTTAGGCTGAAATCAGCTGTCTTCTGATAACATCGTAACCACCGGCCAGTGCCGCGGTGCTTGGCTTAGATAAACTGGATTTTTAAAGCTGCATTAAGCACTTCAAGAGCCCTCTGATAAAGCAGTACTCATATTGGCTTACCCTGCGCCCACAGATAACCTTTCCAGGTTGGCATATGTTCCTCGGGCTTTTGTAGACGGGAAACATAAACCTTCCAACATTTCATATGAACAAAGGAGGGCATTTCCCTGTCGAAGCACCTTGGTTCCAATGCATATGGCTGCACGTCCTCTCATTGGGATGTGGCTAGGCTTATGAGCATTCATAAATGTCTGGAAATAAACGTATCCGTATTCTAACAATTAATAAAGTCCCTTTCCCCATCTCCTATCATTTCAAATGGTGAGAATAGGGAAAGTTTTGCCTTACGGCATGGCTGGTCGGCCAGGCTTTGTCACGAGTGACTTTGTGCACCGCTAAGAGCTACCCAAGTCATTGAGTAATTTAGAAGAGCAATAATGCACGTTTTAATTTATAAACAGTCAATTCAGATCTTTTAAGGCCGTAGAACCCTGTGATACCCTCATACCCAGCAGTGATATATTATGACTAGGCCATGGGCAGCAAGTCAAGAGGGGCTTCAGGCTCCCTACCATGCCGCTACCTAATGTGCTGGTTATAAAGGAAGTCACTGATCTCGCCAACTGGCCCATCTGCACTATGGAAGACTGTCCTCCATAGTTCTCGTCCTCACTTCTTGAAAAAGTGGAGTAAGGACAGCGACGTGGTGGGGGGCGGCTGGCGCCTCTGCCCCTGAGCTTAAGGTAAACACATCACTGATATACGAAGCCAACATTGTGAGCTCCTAGAAAAGAGGAACATCAGGAAAGGAAATAGGGATTTGGGTCTAAGCCTGGTTGCAGGAACCGCTTTGTCTTCCTATACTGTGAGGATGGATTGAATTGTCATTTACACGCTCCCTTGTTTTAAGGAGTCACCGGGTCATCCTGCTATTATGGATCTGCCGCAGTTTGCGCGTCTCATCTAATACCCCGATATATACCCCGGCTCTGCATAACCCCAGCGTTACCTTTATTGTGGAACGTGAGGATGCGCTGCTGCTGCTGCAGAGACGAGCCGCCAGAACTGCTTAACATGCAACCCCCTGAGGTAGGATGTCAGGAACCTGATGTTAATTATCTCACTCCTAGCAGGCCCCAAGAACAGGCGATTAGAGGCTGGAGATGTGGGAGATCCTTAATCTCTCGGCTCAAACTGACAAACACACGGCATTTCCAATCGGGTTGCTGCTGTAAGCTGTTTTAGGGGAAGGGATGGTAACATTTGGGTTGGTTGATGAACCTTAGCGTGGCTGAGCCTCTCTCTGCGTTCCTCTATCTGTCTGTAAGTTAATCTTCAAGATACTTGATGCCGAAACGCGGAGATTTTATTTAACCCTTTTTTGGAAAGGTGCAGTGGGTTTCAGAGAGGCGTGTGATGTCTTCAATGGGTACATTTAAAGGAAATCGTAGTTTAAAGGGACCTTACTGAATGATGACTCCTAATGCCCCCCATTGTTCCAATGCTTACTTTCCTATCTGATAGGGTGGGTCCTGCACCAAAATAGGGTGACCAGATGACCCCCTTAACCACGGGCCCGGGTCATTGTGCTTCGCCCCTGCATTGTAAACGTCCCGGGTTGAAGCATAGAACATATAAGGGGCGGCTATACATTGTGTTAAGAGAATTGCGAGCAAACGTGGAGACCAGGAGAGAATATTTTGCTGAATTTGTTTGCAGTGCTCCCGATTTCTGATGCCACTACGAGGCACTATATGCATAATAACCGCCGCAGAAGGGAGTAATAAATTTGCATATGGTGCCACATGGCGATGCCGCAAATGAGGAACAGATCCAGCAAAGGTATACTTTCTTTTTTTTCCCCTCTTGATTCATTAGTTTACAGTTCAGCTTGCGTTTTCTACGGACTATTTCCACTCCCAGCATGAACTATTTTTCCCCGTGGTAAATGCCCTTTAAAACACTTTGTACCGGTGTCACGTTTGTTGCAGACAAGGTGCTGTCAGTATGTAGACCTGCGGTGATTAATCTATAGCCCCCCCCCCCAAGGTGTTGTTTGATTATAAGTAATTATAAATCAATGCATTACTATCTCGAGAGGGTAATAGGAGTTGGAGTTTAACAGCTGAGGGGGTAAAGAGTGGGTCACCCTCACCTTAGAAACAAAAATATCAACAAAAAAAACCCCCAAAATGACAAAGTTCTGCTTCGCGTTTTTGACAGATGATCGTACCAAATTACTCGGCGGAATAGGTGTAGGCATACACTAGCAATAAAAACCAATAAAAGTGATGTAAAATTGATATATTTTATGGCTAATTGTGAAGAAAGAGGCAGGAAGCGCGCGCGTTACGATGATGGATGTTCTAGAGCAAAAAACTGAGATAGAATGTTACTCGGTAATAAAATTTGACCATAAGAACTCTGTCTGGTTATAGATTAAAACAAATTAAAAGACTGAAAAAAAACCAACTTTCAAGTTAAATGTTGTTTCTCTTTAAAGCGGACCTTTCCTCTATATTTTTAAAAGATTTTTTTTTGGAAGATTGATTATAATTTTCCAAGAAGCATTTCAAGGAACAGAAAACCTAATAATGTTTCCATTAGAGCATGAGAAATGCTTATTTTATTACTTTTTTTTAGGAATTTTTTTTACGTTGATTAGAAATTTTCGAGGTGTATTTGAAGGCACAGAAAACGTAATACATTTTCCCGAAGAACATAAACATTTTTATATTCTTCTCCAATTTTTACATTTTTTTAAAAAGGTTTTTTTTTTTAATTCATGCAACATATATCATATTATATGTCATTTTTCCAAGGTACCGTATGTCTATTTTGTGTGAAATTTAATATAGAATCTGTTAGTAATTAAGCTTGTGTGACTGGGCTTGCCATTGGTGGGTAGGATGCCAACTGGGCTCACTTCCTAAACCAACTACCAATGGGAATCTAGTAACTGTGCATACATGTGATCAATCATGTCTTCCAAACTAACCAAGCTCATTAAACCCATGATGGCCGAATCATGCTTTTGGTAGCTAGAATTGTTACAGAGCTAAGTCTTCTGACCTTAACTACAGGTTGAGTTGAATCAGGCAACTTAAAAATTCACTTAACTCAACTGACAACCTGATGAGGATCTACGTTGACTTGGCCCAAATGGCACAATGGAAAGCAGATCAATCTAACTCTTCAGATAACTCCATTTCAGGAGAGTCTTCTTCATAGATGCTTGGTAGCAACTCAACAGATATGTGCAACCCAACACAACTCCTAGGTCAACAAAACAGGAACTCATCTGTTCCTCAAGGATGCTAGGCTGACCAATGATGTTGAGTTGTAAGCCCAGCAGTGAGTTGTGTTGAGTTGTGTACCACATTTGTTGAGTTGCTACCAAGCACCTACAAAGGAGACTCCACGTCAGTGGAGTTGGTTGTCGCTTGTAAGTCTCATGGAAAGATAGTTTGACCAGATCTTGGTCAACTCAGCTCTTTTTGATGAGACAGGTGATTTTGTCTAGCTCAAAACCCTTTATCAACGCAACTGCCAACTCAGCTCGCCCCGGGACATTGGTGCTAAAAAATCGGGACGGTCCCGCGGACATTTTTGAAGGTTACATTGATTAAGGGCTTTTGTTATACTTTTCAGGGGCAAACAGGTGTCCTTTAAGGATATGGGAGACTTGGACTATGGCGGACAAAACAGTTTCCCCACATTTTATATGAAAACGAGGCAGACTTCATAAACGTGTATATTGTCTAAAGCTCAGCGTTATTCAATTCGAAAGTTTGCAGCTTTAAAATAAAATACAGGTTTCCAGCAGCATTATTTATGTATAAAATATCTTACCGCTATTTAAACAAAGGCTAATTACCCACAATCTCAATTTAATTGGTTGACTTATTTCGGAAGCTTAGTTCGCTTTGTGTCTTCAAGAAAAATTGAAATGCAAAACTTGTTACTTTCTGTGTGAAGTATTTTTACCTCCAATCGTGCTTTGTTATTCATTTTATATCAAGCCGAGCGCCCTTTCTCTTGTTCCTTAATCCTTTTTTATTTAACAGTTGTAGTCTGTTGAGCAAACCAGCTACTGTAAACATGAGATGTCATGTAACTAATTTTCACAAAAGCTCTAGAATGGTGCGCATATTAATCCCCATAGAGACCCCAGAGAGAGGCATACATCCTTCAACCTTCTCTGTAGGACCGGAGATATCGTATATCTTGTAACTGTCTGACTCTCTAATGCTGGGAACGTTCCGCCTTGGCCTTCCCAGGACACACATACTGTATATTTCACGTGTCGCTGACCAGCCCCCCGTGAAGAGCTGCCCCCTGCGGTATACGGGATGCCGTTTACTTACACAATTTAAATGATATCGGGTATAAACACATTATTGTGACTTTTAGGGCCGTAGAACCGTGCGATACCCTCAAACCCAGCAAACATTCCGAGCTCCTGGAAAAGAGGTCACCAGTGTGACTGTTCCTCCTAAACAGAGACATTTGGGTGGTACGGGTGCATACCCTTTGACAGTGACACTTATTCTTTCTGTCCACATTGTGTATCCCGGCTCAGTTGCTGTTAATACCCCTCCCTGCGTTCTTCCCGGTTCTCCCTTTCTCACATTAGATCAGATTTTCTTTCAGACTTTCCCTGGAGACCCCCTCCTCGTCTCCTCACCTCCTCCTTCGTACTTTCACAGCTCTCTCCTAGACTTTCACAATCTCAATTACACGAAGACAGAGTAATGTCACGGGGCAGTCAGAGATCGCATGTAAGTACATTAGGAAGCTCGGTACAAACAGGTCACTGCTCTACTGAGTATATGGGTGCCGGCTGAGATGTCGAAAGCATTTATGACCCTCAAACTTTACTTGCAACTTAGATATAAGGGTTTTTCATTCAATGAATCCAACACAAGATATTAAAAATAATGCTGGCTGGTGAACTACAACTCCCAGTATCCTGGGGGGGGGGGCAGCCAACCAGTAGCTCTCCATGGTGGCAAATAAATCCCACCTCTCCCATTGTCCTTTTCTATGGCGCTTAGAGCCCTGTTTATGTCTAATCGAGTTTAGGCTCTGCGTTTGTTCCCCTTTTGTCTACGATCTCTGTGTAATTAACTCATTTAAATGTTTCCTAACGAGACACAGATCACAAATCATTAGCACGCCGGAATGTGCGTTATTTCATTTTTATTTTGAAGAATTCACAATAAATGATTCAAAGCAACAGCTGTTTTTTTAGGGTAATTGATGTAAAATAATGTGAAGGTTGATTGACGCAGCGTCTGTAAACCTCCCAGAGTATAGGAGGAGCTGAGAACTCCCAAAAGGGTTAAAGTGTGAACTTTTAATCTTTCTCTCCTTTTTTTTTTTTTAATATTTCTTGCTGACTGCTTAATTTCTCTGAAGCTGTCATATTACATATATCTCTTGGAAAGCTGCATCCATTTCCACTGCCAAACTTACCAGATCAAGCACGTTTCATGCTCGGCATTCTGACAGGTTGGGAGAGAACGCTGCCCCCATAAATGGAAAATAAACCCATTAAAATGACACACGGCGTTCCATCACATCTACCCCCCCCCACACCCTCCCTCGTTCCTTTGCACCAAGCATCTCTTTAAACGCGTAATGGGGAGTCCATTTGGAACGGATATACAGACGCTATAAGGTAGAATTGATTGTGTTCTTCACAAAAAATAAAGCAGGAGAAGAACATTTGCACAGCTATTAGGATGCAAGGAAGCCTCTTCGCCGATCTCCCCTGGATGAAGAATTCTGAAGATCCATTGGGACAGCGACAAAATAAAATGTATCAAAGTCACTGTTTATCATCTTCCAAACAAGACTCTGCTGTTATCATCGTGGAATATTAATGTCACAACTGAAGCTTATGATAGATATCGTGTTTTGAGCTCTGGACAGGATTCTTCTACCTCTCTTAGGAAGCAATGTTTGGAAGACCCTTGACGAACGTTTGATAATGTGCTACGTCATAGTCTAGTGACGTGTTCCATCCAAGGGAGGAGCGTTATTGTAGGGGGGTCCGTGACTTAGCGAGTGATGTCATAGCCCGAAGACATAGTCTGTGCATAACCGACAAAGCCAGAGCTCCAGAACCTCTACCAGACCATCCGTGATTCCACAGGACCCTCTTGTCCCTGCAGGCAAATGGTTGTGTTTTAACATCGTGCCTTGTAAACAAAGCAACATGCATTTTTAATGAGATATGCGTAGCAATAAAATCAATCTAGGAATGTAAAAATATCTTCCTACGGCTATTTTTTTATCACTGGGAGCATTGATGGTGCTGACAGAAGTCATTAATTGATTGAAGAAATGTACACATAGGAACAGCCAAACCCCGGCGCCGTGCCTTCCATGGACAACTTAACTAATATGGAGGTAGGGTTTAGACAAACGAGGTATGCCCAGGTAACCATTTAGGACCATCAACAGAAATTGTCTTCCAAGTGTTCCTCTTTTAGGATAAACAGCCTCGCTTTGGGACCCAAATCCTTCTCTACGCCCCTGATGCCCCCTTTTTTTCTATGAGTTCTGCTGGGTATGAGGGTCTCAGATTGTTCTACAGCCCCAAAAGTAACAATAACACACATACAACAGACATGGGATTTATACATTACATAGTGGAAATAAAAGACACAATTCTTCTAAATTCTAAATCTATTACACCAAAAGCTCTCAATAGGTCTCAAACGTCTTGTGAAGCCACAATTCTAGCCACCTGATGTAAAACCAGAGGTCACGTTATGGGGATGCGGTAATAACCCATGGGTTATCCAACCCGTTGTGTTTGGCATTTTCGGCCGCGTCTTTTTGTGTCTTTTTAGGTTGTTCCTTCTCTGTTCCCTTGTGTTTTTTTTTCTCTCCATAAAGCTGTATCAGCTGTAGCACTTTGATGGAGCCGCTGCTCCTGTCAGCTCCATTAATAAGCCCGTGTATTCTGTTAAATCCTCTCTGAGCGCTCCGCTTATTTGTTCACAAAGGGTGTGCTGCGGAATGGCAGCTGCTCATGCAGATACACGTTATTCGGGGGGACTTTTTACCAATTCCTTTTGCAGAGGGTCAGCTTCTAAAAGGTATCACCAGCTTTACAGTATGGGGCGACTGGACTGAATCCCAGTATCCTACTGGCACAGATTCTAGAAACCTATCAAGAATGGGTCAGCTACCGCGTTAGCAAACAGCATTTCTTCCTTATCCCCTTAATGACAAAGGCCGTACATGTACGGGCTCAATATGCAGTGTTTTGAATGGGTTTAGGGACCGCCCATTGTCCTTAAGGGGTTATATTACAAGTTATTTCATTCCGAGGAATTGGCATGCCTAGGAGAATTACCTACCGTACACAATAGGACGCTACGGGGGATACGAGGAGGTCACATCTGGTCGGAGCAAGAAAGAGGGTACGAAAATGTAATTTAATTAAATGCATACCTCCCAAATATCGTTTTTAGGGACTGAACCCCCTCTCTTCCTCTCTCCTCCCCTGCTGCCCCTCTTTTCTAGGAGCTCAGCCTGTTTGCTGAGTATGAGGGTATCGTAGGGTTCTACAGACCCGAAATTGTGTTAAAAAAATGTAATTGTTTAATTGAAATCCATTACTCTTCCAACTGCCTTACTCAAATAGACAAATCACTTAAAATCATGTTAAAAAATCTTAGTGATTTCAAGTCAAAAAGAGAGGCACTAGGAGACACGTTTAGGTACCAATTATTTACTAATTTCTTTTATCTCTTTCTATATACGTACGACGATGTTTCCCCCAATTATACTGCATGTTGATAACTGGAATGCTCTGGAGACTAGTCATTAAAGAAATCATTTTCATATTAAGCCATACAGAGGAACCAGAATATCTTTTTAGTCTTGATTGCTAATTGTTATTTTCTTTTCCTCGTTCTTAAGGCATCGTATTAATTACCCGTATCTCCTTCTTTTAGCTTTTTTGCCAAATAGATATATATATTCGCTAGAGGAGCAAACCATTTTCTTGTTGATAGGGGAGTCCTATCCCTTCTGCAGATGTCTACTTGATATATATGTAGCAATGGTATAAAGTCATACCTGGGAATGTCTCAGGGTAGGTTACCCGGACCCCCCCCCCTTCTGGGAAGTGGTCTCGTGAGGGGCATGGCTAGCTACATGAAGGGTGGGGCCAGCTGCAGAAAAGGGCAGGGCCAGCCTCTGATTGGATTGGGAGGGAGAAGTGAATTGAGTAGGAGTGGGCGTGGCTTAATGCTGCTCCCCGGAGAGAGAGGAGAGTAACCTGGAGATACAGAGAATTATTGCTTCACCCGGAGACTCCGAGTTAAACCTGGATGTATGGTATGTATGTAATCTGTGCTCTTGATATGAAGTTCATACCACGGTCAGTCTACTGCTTCAGGGTCTTATTATATTCCATCTGCTGCTAGAACCAGGACACTGGTGGGCTTCTGGCATGACGTGAAACATCATCTCATTCCTCACCCACATTATGTTGATGTTGGTAAGTTGTTTGGTGTCCTGCTGTCGGGATATCCCATCTCCATCATTTTTATGGCAGGTTCAATTATATTTAGACTGCTGGCAAACCCGCCGACCAGAATATACGTTTTTAGGTTGCCGGCACTGGCAAATCTGTACTGGTAGGAGCTATGTCTTTACCCTCGTTAAACTGTGAAAGTCCAAAGTCAAAGCAGAATAATAGACAAAGTCAAATCCAAAGGCAAAATCTGAAATCAGAACACCGAGGAGCATTGGAATACCCAAGACAGCAATACACTCTGCGCATGATGGTTTATTAAAGCGGCTTCATGGTTATTAAGGATGCAATGTCAGCCGAGCTTCCACTCAAGACCCCATAGAAAAAGGGAAAAACGGATATATATGGAATCAAAGCCCTTGGATTATGAATCCTAGATACATAGGACTTCCATTTACCATCCCTTGTTTTTTACTGGATACCTACTATTGCACTTCAGTGCTTGAGCCACGGAAAAATATTCCCCATATCACATTCTATAGCATGCTACATATATATTATATATATATATATATATATATATATAGATAGATATAGATAGATAGATAGATAGATAGATAGATAGATAGATAGATAGATATATGAAAACATTTATCCTTGCACTATGGTATATTTAATGTTAAGCATTCTATAGTTATATAATACATTCTTCATTCTTCAATTGGCCTCCTTGCCATCTGTGAATCCTTATTCTCTCCATAAACGTCGCAAGGCTGATTTTATACATAAACATAATTTTCTCCTTATTTTCAGCTATTTATTTATTGTGCTTCTAACCTACAGGTTAAATAGCCTCTTAATCTTTCACGGCCAGTTGTAATGCAGAGAGCATATCCAGAAGAAAAGCCAAGAATATTTCATCATACGATGGAAACTGATGTATTATTTAAGCCCAAAATCAATCTCAGTAACTTGATAAGCAATCGGATCAGTTTTGATTGGCCCTTCTATTCGTCTTATGCCCTACATTACTTCATATAGAATACCTGCCTCTTGCTTCCTTGAATGTTAACATAACCTGTGTTCAGTTGGTTCATTTTTAAATAGTTACCTATTCTATCCACAATGCTATCCATAGTTGTATTATGTAGAGTCTGCCCTAGAATTGCCCATTTAATAGTCAGCAAATTTACTAAATGTGGTAGATCGGGGAAATCTAACTGCAATTTTTTTAGTGCTTGGGTAGTGGAAATGACATATTGGATCAAAATGATGACATGTAATATTATTTAATATTACAGTTTTTTCCTGCTTTTCCATCAGGCATGTGGAATTCCTTGTTTGCTTAGGTGTCATGGTAGACCTAGCTGCCACATTTCCTTGGGTTTGAGCATTATTCTGACATTTGGTGTTCAACTCAACAACATTGACCGTAAGTTAACTTATGGTCTACGAGATTCAGCCGTTTGCCCCAGATTGGCGGGTAGGTCAACCTTGAATACTCTATTCTTGGGGCATTTCTTATTCTCATGTTGGATTGATTAATGTCCAATGTCCTAATCTGCTTATCAGATCTTGGACCTTCCCTGACAAAAACTCATCCCCATGTCTAGATACTTCCTAACTATCACCAAGGAGAGTCTTGATCACATGCACTTAAAAATCTTAACTACTAAAAGGACTCTTTTTTAGTATATTTTGTTCTGGTTGACATTGTGACAGTTCACAAATATGTAGATATTGAGTCTTCTCGGCATTTGGCCTCTTCAGCAAGTTGGTGTCCAGCCTTGGAAAGGACGCAGTGGAACCCAACAATCCAAAGCCCATGGTGGCCGTGCCTGTAACCTGCTTGAATATTTTTACATTTGAATGATTTCAGTAAGTTTTAATACTTTAATACCAGGAACAAGGACCCTGGTGTGCTAATGGTCGCTGGCAATCTTTAATGAACCCACCGGTTGTTATTTTGTTTCTATTTTAGAGTTTCTTTTTTGCCGCGGAAACTATAAACGGATACGAGAGACTTTCGCAATGGTATATTGAACATTGCGAGAACGGAAAGCAAATAATTTCATTGGCCCCCGGCGTCTGGGGACTTTTTAGTTTAGATACAGAACCCTTGGAAAAAAAAAAAAATAGATGAATAAAAGGTGCGCGGACAGAGAACAAAACTAACAATGCGGCTCGGAGTGCTCCCAGCTGCAGGAGAGAGCGCTCTGATGAGTCTGTGGCGAACGGCGCTCGCTGAAAGAAGCTCATTATCTTCCGCTTGTCGAAACTTCTATCCACGGCGGATGCAGGCAGGATACAAACTTCTGAAGGAAGCCGCCGCCTAGGACACTTCACATGCAGCCTAAAATAAAGACAACCGGGATACAGGCGGTAAAAAAAACCCCCAACATATAACCGTATTAATAAATGGCGGCTTCCAAGCATAGAGCGATTCCCGTCACATAGAAAACTCTCAGCGTGAGACATTTCATCCCCAGGCCTGTAACGTATCCATGTACACTGCCAGCCCGCGGAAAATAATAGGGCCAGGATTTATAGAACTCCACTCAAAATCTATGTTTTTTTTTTGCAATGGGTTGAAGGTGTCCTTTTTGGCGCGGGGGGGGGGCGGGGGATAGGGACGGATCATTGGTTTTATGGAAGTAAAAATGCATTTAGATGGAGTTAAAATGAGCTGTATTTTCTGTCGCATATAGACCACCGCGGGGGGCCGTGTGTGCCGCTGATTGCTATGGTTCGGTGTTCGTGTTTTTAAAAAATTAAATGTAACGGTCAGAATAAATTTGATATATTTAATGCAGAACTGGGGACGGGGGCAATACAAATGACTTTGGGGAAGAAGTGTACCTGCTTGATGTCCACATGGTCAGCACAGGTCAGACCTCCTTGGTTCCATCTAAGGTGGGACATCTGGGATGTAAGGAGAAGGAAATAAAAATGACTTTGGGGGTGCACCTAATGCTGTCTATATGATCAGCATGAGTTGGGCCTCCTGGGGCCATCTAATGGAGGATGTCTGGGACATAACTCTCGAGATGTTAAGTATGTGTTGTAGTAATATGGAATATATTAGCTTACTTAGGTAAGAAGGTACAAATAAACCAAATGGTTGGACGGGAATATGTCAGAGATGAATGACTTTCTCTCCAGTCGCTCCGTATTCACAGAAACAGGGACTGCAGTTATTGTTCATGAATCACATGCTTATTTTGGTGCACGGCAGCCATAGGTCCTCGATACTCTCCTAATTAATAAAGTCTCTTATTACTCTGTCATGTCTTGGAACATTGGTTATAATTCAAGAACTTCCTTAGAATAGAGTACCCAAAATAATATAGTCCAAGTTGTTATTGAACATTTAACAGGTTCGGTAGTTAAATAATAAGGAACCTAAAAGGAACTACCCCGTGGTTAATATGGTGTTTAACTTGGTAGAGCTCTGGGATGAGTAGGTGGGATGAGGATTGGATTGTTGGAGAATCCTTTAAAAAGAGCAAGAACCAAGCCAAATGGGTTGAGGGTGAGGTGAAGGCACTTCCTCAATAGAGGTGAGCGAGCTCTCCCAGCGCTGGCACGGGGTCTACTCTTTTTCTAATGGGAGGAGAGCTCTAGATGTTACCTTAGTAAAGCAACAACGTTCCAGACGTGGTTTAACACCCATATAAAATGACGAGTTTTGGAAAAGAATATAAATTCACGACCTGTCCAGCAAATAGTGCTTTGATACCTTTGTCTTTGAAGGAGGAAGGGTTGAGAGATCGATAAAGGCCATCAACATTCCCGCAGTCTATGGTTAAAGGCTTAATCCTGCAATATAACGTTCGGCTTGCTGTTCCAGTCCGCAGAAATACATTATGGGATTAGAATAGCGCTTTTCATCTCAGCTCCACGGGGACCCCCTGCTGCGTGTGTTTTCATAGGATATATTCACTTTACCTCTCCATAAAGTGAGATCGTAATAAGAAATAATAGAATGCTGTGAAAGGGTAGCGCCTTACCTGCGTTGAAGCTCTTAGCAGTTTCAGGGTAAACCAGCAAATTATGGACCATTGTTATTTGGAATCATCAAATCCTTATGTTATATAGATAGACCCTATATGTTCTATATGTTCTATAGCCAAGAAACGACTGCTGTCCAGTGGGGTAAGAGGGTAACAGTATGCCACGCAGCTCAAGGTCAAACACAATATACTATATATATATATAGTAGGAAGGAAATATTCAATATATAGCGCATCTCTTATCATGCTCAGCCACCAAAAGTAAGCCATGACTGATGAGAGTTGTACTCCACATAGCGTGCATTATCTTTGAACTATAACAGCCAAAGCTCCTTTTTTTATGACCCTTCTTCACAAGCAATTCCACTACCTACATCCCCTATTCTACAGCCTTCTTTGTATGCCTTCAGCCCAACACAATAATATGTGGTTGCTTTCAAGCATAAAATTCTTTAAGTAGTTTTTTTTTATTATTTTTTTTTTATTTGAGAAAAATTTTTTTTTTTTTCCTTTCTCTTGGCGGCGCAGCGGAGGGGGGGAGGAGGAGGGAACATCGTATAGGGAGAAGGAATCCAAGCATCTTAATTCTGTAACAGCTCACATCAAATTGAATTACAGGTCTGCTGGGTTATTCCCAGAGGTTTCATCTTGTTGCAATGGAGTCTGTGGGAATTTTGAACGCTCTCGATATCACCTGCCGACTCCGGGAAGAAGCAGAGGTGGGGAAAAAAAGACGAAGAGTGGAGGAAAGGAGAAATCCATAAAAATAAGGACAGCACATTTTACATTGAAGCACGGATCTAGTTGTGACACGGATATATATAATATATATATACTATATGAAGAACCTCATATTCTCCTACTTCATCTCCTGTCATGACATTTTTTTTTAAAGTCAATGTTTTAGTGATCTATAATAATATATACTTTGGGTTTAATCTTGATTTGAAACCCAATCTGTAGCTTACTTGAATTGAAATCCCAACATATTATCGTCTTCTCGTAGGTTCCATTTAAGAACCTACCTATGAAAGTGTTGAGGTTTTGCAAATGTCCATCATATTCGGATGGTCTTACTGATATTTATCATGGAACTGTCATCTGTCCGGGTCCGTTGGATAACGCTAACCAGCCCTCTTTGGCTTATTCTAAACAATAGAATGTTTAGGTCTTCTCTATAACCACTTGGGCCGTAAAGTTCTATGGAGTCTCCTTCATTTTCACTGAAATCGTGGATTCCACACGAGTGTTTTCTCTCTTCTGATTAATTTTGTCTTTGGTTTGTTACACTTTTTGCTTCCATGCAGTATCCATGTATAAAAAAAAATCTGAATCATTGGGCTGAATGTATGATCCTGCAGATGGTGAGGGTTGGAAGGTTGAGGAACCGGAGATAGTTGGCTTCACTTGGACAATTTCTGGACAGTGGGTCGCAGGTAGAAAATAATGAAGTATAGAGATGGTCATTAGAATACTCGCCAGAAGTTTTCGACTACAAGATAAATCGTCCTTAGTAAATCTAAAAACATGTAGTGAAGGACAGCAGCCGAAAGGCTATCAATCGGCCACCACTGTTGTGTTCGGCATGTGCCAAAAAAAAGAAGAGTATGAACAGAAAATGTCCGTGGACGATGGTGCTTTTGCCGTGTCTGATCGCAGGAACGCTGTCTCCCAAGGCAGGGATCAGGAGCATCCATCACTGAGGAGTGGAGAGGTTTTTACAGATTGTGATTAACTGCTTTCATCAGGCTTGGCACGGCGTGATAAAATATGAGATGCCACGTTCTTTGACTTTAAACTTAATTAAAACTATATATCAAAAATGCAGGACCCTGGGCTTAATAAAACTTGATAAAATTGTCCTAATACACTTCAATTTCAATCTACTGTTCCCTGATGGAAGCCTGCGTAAAAATCCGCATCCATAACCAAATTAGAGGCACCTCTTCTGTAATATTAATAAGGTAGCCCCCCCTCCTCCCCCCTGGAGATACTTGGGCACTGCGGAGGGATCACAGGGACGGAGCTCGGGGGCAACTGCAAGTAGTGGCAACACATCGTTTGGCCCCTTAACTCAGAGACTCTTGGACCGCAGTAGAATTTAGAGCCTCCAGCCACACATTGTTATCCTAATTTGTATCCATGCACATCTACTTTTTCCTAGCAGCTGCACAAGGATGTGATATTTTAAGAATATCCCCAATGATACAAAGCGCTGGAAATATTCCCCATTCTCTATGCGGATGTTTTTGGCACAGAGAGTTTACACCCCGTAGATCTTACGACCTGATTTTGGTGTCCAAGGCAGTAGATCCGGTAAAGGTCACTTAAAAGCGCCGTGGGACTACTTCTGACTTAAAAGACTTGCCTAAGTAAATATGATCTATAGAGTAATGCGAGGAATTAATGAGCTTCCTTATGTATTCTTAATCCATATATAATAAGGGAAAAAGGTCAACTGCAACAAGCGATGGACAGAGGGGCTGGAGGTACAGATTACAAACGAGCAAGACGTTCGTTACTGAGAGGGCAGTAAAGTTCTGCAATCCACTGCTTTGTGAGGTCACTGCCGAGGTTAAGAGGTGGCGGGTGAAGGCTTTTTACAAATGAGGGCGTTCTTTAAAGTTGTGGATCCACATTTTCTTCAAACTCTTTTGAAGTCACAGAGGATTTTTCCTCTATTGAGCAAAATTGGCAGTTGCTTATCAGAAGAAAGAATAAACATGTAGAACTTTATGATTTTTACCTTTTTTTTTTCCCCCACAACAAAGCAGTCCTGCTAGTAAAAGCTGCAATTTATGGCATGTCTATTTTATGGAAATCAATGAAAACCTTGATTGACATTTTCTTTATTTCCAGTATATTGTAGTTTGTGTTTCCATTTGCGCATCCACCTTCCAGGTCCGATACGAGTCGCTCACGGTCGCCATGATGCCAAGAAACGTAAATGATGATACTTACAAAAAAAGAAAAAAGGGGGACTTTTGGAGTCCGGTGTAATATTTTCTATTTCATGATAAAGTTTTGAATTAGATGGAACAGACAATTTTTGACGTAGCCCTGCCAAATCCAGCCGACATCTGAGGGTAATTCGACACGGAACTTGGCAGGTTATTTCAAAACAATTCAGCAGCTCTGTTTTATGAACTTGGCTGTTGGTGGATAATATGAACAGCTGTCGAAAATCGCACTACAAAATTGTGGCTTTATGAGGAATGCGGCAACCGGCTCTACAGGACTTTCGCGTCACGTGGTGCTTGCCGTCGGAGGTTACGCTTCTAAATACCTTGGCCGAGGAACCCCGTGATGGACCTAAAGAGGTCCCTTTCCTGGCGCTAGATCAGATTCTATCATAGTTACAAAATAAGGTTAAAAAAATAAAGTCTATGGCGTTCTACTCTTCCCAACATCACAGCGTTTGCTTTGATCCTGATGAAGGGAAATAAAAGCCCCTCTTGAGCTCCCGCCAGCTGTGCCCAAAAAGGTGGACATTTTCCTTATGACTCCAAGGGCAGCCAGGTCCGTTCCTAGCTGTCGCTCACAAAAGAAAGGGGGTCGGGTCGTGATTTGCTTCACTTTTCAACATTCCTTGAAACAATACTGGGATTAGTGTCCTTTTTGAAAGAAAGCCTTGCAGTGGCAGGAGTGCGGATAACGTGCCGTCAGGTGGAGGAGGAGAACGGCTTTTGTACGATCCTCCGCGTCCGTGGCTCCGAGTCAGGGGAAATTTTAAGTGTAATTAAGGCTCATTGACACTCACTTTGATTTTTCTAGTGCTCCGGGGACTCCAAGTTGCAAAATAATGCTTGTGTCAATGAACCGTAATTGCATGTTAATTTCCAAGTACTCTGAGCCACAATGGAAGGATGTCCAACTCCTTCACTCACGGTAACCCTCTGGGTGAAGGCAGCTTGATTAATATCTGCTGCCCCTCAGGTCTATTCATAACACGGAGTGAGCAGTAGTCAGGAACTGCATGTCCACTGGTGACTAAAACCATCCATCATATTAAAGACACTAAGGGGTCCTTAACAAAACATCCAGACGGATCCTTCTCTAATACAACCAAGTGATTTCATGTTTTCATCCAATTAAATAGCACCGTCTTTTTTTCTAATATAGATTCTCGTACTCATTCCCTTCACATTGACCTGTTTGATATGAGGTACCACTGAGGGCATCATCTGCAGGGTCTGCAAGGGATGGAGGGGGTACAAGGATCTGCAAGGGATGGAGGGGGTACAAGGATCTGCAAGGGATGGAGGGGGTACAAGGCTCTGCAGAAGGTTTTGAAGGTGTCCCCTGGTTCTTCAAGGACATGGGGCAGGGACCTGCGTCTGGTGAAAGAGCCTTCATGCCCCGGTTGATTGAGATTGCGGATGTTGGACCTAGGCAGAGAAGCCAGCCCCAGTCTGCCGCCGTAAGAATCCCGAAGTTTGAGCGGCGGAGAAAGGGTGAGCGGATTGTGACTGTGAAACAATAACTGGTGCCGCAGACAGCGGAGGTCGCAGGAGAGAAACAGGATCACTAAAGCATTATGGTCATTGTCAGCTCAGGGTGACCCAGACGCCGGGAGGCTTTAGATATTCCACCCTTTCATTACTTCCTTGGCAGCTGCCCCCTTCAGGGGTAATGGCTATCGTCAGTCCAGTGGATAATATCTATGGGCTTGCTGTTGGCTTGATGTTGTGTTTGTAGACAGAAGTTTAATTGCATATGTATGTAGAAACATTTCCTCGGCAGATCGGCCCCATTCGGCCCCCGTCTCGTCTGCCCATTTTTTTTCTGCTGTAAGGACTTAAACCCTAACCAGTCCTTGGTCTTGTGTTAGATTCCGGACCGTAAGCATTTACCATGCATTTTTAAATGATCTCTACCACTTCTGCTGGGAGACTGCTCCACTTAACTTCCTTACGTTACGTCTAAGCCTCTGACTCTCTAGTTTTAGTTTTTTTTTTGTTATCATGTTTTCTTTTCCTTTTCATCTCAATAATAATAATATAAAAAATGCACCATGTATGTTTTTTTTTACAGTAGGGTAACCTGCTTGCTGTGTATATAGTATGTTTGTGTATTTGTGTGTTGGTATAGAGGACCTTGTGTAAGTGTGTTGTGTGACGCATACATATAGTATTATCCCAAGACACATGCGCCGTTACATACATTTATTCACTTGTTTCTACAGGGGTATGTGTTGTTATTGTATGTATGTTTTATGAGTGTATCTCCATGCGCTGGCACGTATGTGCGTGTCACAGGATCGCGTTGGGCTATGGCTTGGCGTGTTACATGCCTCGGTATATGCTGCGTGCCGCTATACGGGATTAGGGTGATATAAGATTGGCTGTATGGAGATTCAGGGCTCATCCTTATCCTCTCCACAGTGACCGAAGATGAAAAAGGGCTTAATGCTTTCGGCGGCTCCAGCCCTGGTTTGACAGTTCGGTTGCAGATGGTTAACTTCTAAAAGCTCAACGCATTCATTAGAATTAAGAATCCGGAGGCTCGAGCGAAAGCAGAGGGCGGCGAGGTCCCGGGCGGCGAGGTCCCAGGCGCTCCGACGGCTTAGGTATTGAAGGCGCTGACTTTGGACCCAGTTGAGGATGCTGGTGGGAAAAGGAAAGCATCTGGATGAAGCTAATGGCGGTTCTCATTTAGAAATGGGGGCTATGTGTCAAAATGTGGCCACCATTGGCTCCTCAGCTCTTGTTTCATGTGAATTCCAATCAACCGCAGGCAGCGGAAAGCTGGCCGAGGGTCACAAGAGTCGTAGTCCATTAAGAAGGAGAGTAAGGGGCAATTTGTCCACCCTGGCGTAATATTCATGACATGGCTCGCTCCAAAGCTTAGATATTCCGTTCAGACCGTCGGATCTGAATCACAAGAACCGATCGATAAAGCTTAGCATTTAATGGCTCATTAAAAACCATAAGTCTATCAACAACGTGTTAGAAATAGAACAAAGTCGGGTGATGCACTCACACTGCCATGGAGGGCTGCATCTGCTAACAGGGTTCGGTGGGGGGGGGAACTTGCCCGTGAATAAGTAAATTCGTCTTTTGTAATGTCGTATTTGTTTAGTGGACGCACCAAGAAATGCTGGTTCACGGAGTGAATGCTTTCAGCCCTTAAAGCGGATCCATCACTCTTCCCAAGGCCTTCTAATGGGGCGCTGTGGCCATCGTGTGCACTTTAACGGATAGGACAACTAAGGGGTCCCTTTTGCAGAATCCCCCCTGTGTGCCCCTTTACCCAAACCCCTGCTATTTGGCGTGCAAATGTTCAGGGACACAGATTTTAATTGGAATGCTCACCGGCTGTGCACTGCAGCTCTGGACCTGCAGCTTCTCATGAAGGTAAATCATTGATTTTAATGCTGCATTCTAAACTGTTCATTTTAGGGTAGATAATCTGAACTTTTTTTGGTGGGGGGGGGCATCTCCATTTCCATAAGCCTCCCTTGTTTTAGACCGAAGAACATTTTTTTTTTCTATAAAAAATAGAAACAAACAAAGGAATATTAGAAAAGTCCCTTTAAAGAACAATATGGTGGTCGATGCGAATGAATGTAACGACCAAACATAAAAGAGATAAAGAGTCATAAGAGAAGGAAATAAGTATAGATGGACATTAATAGCCAGGTTAACGGCGGCTACTGGTTCTTATCAGCCGGCAGGTTCTCCGGGCGTCCTCTGCCGGGGGTGCTGCGAGGTACGTCGGGGGTTAACGCATCACTGTGTATATAAAATACCTATTACCTTGTCAGTCCTTCTGATACTGGTGCAAGTGCATTGCTTTAGCAGAGGAAAGCTGATACTATCAGGAGAACAAGAACTAATTAAATTTCCTGTGGCCATCAAGCAAGGACCATTTTCTAGTCTCTCCAGACAGATACAATCTAATCTGTCGATTCCAGTCCAACCTCACCGACACCTGCTGGATTTAGAGGGGCAGGGAGATAAATTGTTTGAGGATTCTCCTTATTATCCTCCCTTTAAATGTTTCCAATGTTTCCCCTTTTTTAACCCCTTAATGACACAGCCCGTACATGTACGGGCTCAAAATGCATTGTTTTCAATGGGTTTCGGGACCGCCCATTTTCCTTAAGGGGTTAACATTTATTTGTTCCTTATTTTGTTGTTTCTGTAACATTATTTGGCAAGGCGGTTGCTATCGCCATGATCTTGTTCTGTCCCTGAGCCAGCAGAGGTGCAACAATAGAGAGGGGCAGAGGCGCAAATTGCCCCCCGTTCCAAGCACCATAGCAGGCCTTCTACTCCAGCCCAGGAGGGCCACAAACGGACTCTGCATATTTTGCCTGAAAACAAGTAATTCAATTCATTTTTTTGTTGCCTCTGCTCAAACCTTGGGTTTCCTGTTTGTGGGCCTCAAGGACAGGAGTTGGAAACCACTGCTGTAGAGGGTGGGAATAAAGAGAAAAGTAGTGGTTTCCAACTCCTGTCTTCGATGGTCAAAAACGGGCCAAGATATCCCAGCTTTAAACAAAGGAAACTAAATGAATCAAACTACTTGTTTATCTCGTGGCCAACATGAAGGGAGGGCGCCATAAAGTGATGTCATATCCTGGCGCCTATTTCCACTGCTGCGAGGAGCCAGATGGGAGCAGAGGAACAGATTTTTAAGCTAATGCCTTATTCCGGACCAACATAGAAACTACATAAGGCCTCTTTTTCAGGTGGAATCGATTTAATCAACTAATGTAACTTCTTATCTTTTTCTATGCCGGCTGAATAAAATGTATAAAATTTAAAAAAAGTATCAAATAAAAAAAAAGTATCAAATATTGCTGTGAGAACACCGGCGATATGTAGTAAGCAGACTTGTAAATACGACTTATTTGGATAAATAAGGAAGCCAGGCATTTTTCTTTAATATTTTGTATAAACGCGCCTTTAGGTGAGAGCTGTGCCCTTAACATGCATCATATAGTTACCTACAGTCCTTTTTTTTTCAAGGACAGTCCTGACATCCAGACGCATGTCAATTTTGGGGATTTTGGGACTACTGGTAACTACACATATGAAACTGTTATGGTTATTTAAAATATAATAAGAAAGGTCCCCCCAATTTTGGGGTGCAATTACTCATATAAGACACCCCCCCCGGCCTGTATTATTTTATTATATATGTTGGCATTGCGGCAGTATGGCTTTATTATTAGAGGCAGTCGCTGTAATTGTTACGGCTTATTACGTTTGAAGTTAGGAATAAAAATGACAGAATTTTCATATCTATTAGTTCCAATTTAATAATTTACAATAATGATATGTTCTGCTACTGATCCATAATATTATTACCTACCAGGACGTGCCATGCATTTAAATTAGCAAAATGTAATTTTTGATAAATTATCCAAACCAAGCAAAAAAAAAAAAATACCCCAGGTATAAGAGGCTTTTTTTTTTTGCACCCCGTGGTCCCTAAATATATTAAAGTATAATTCGCTATATATATAAGACCCGCGCCCACCATTGGCAATATGGAACACGGGATGTTATTGTAAAACATAGACTGGGGCGATGCGCCAATAAATTACCTCCTAATTGGCTCAAAGACAAATGACGCTCGCTTAAAGGCACACTCCCGCAAACGTAGGCAATTTAATGCATATGATAGCGGTGGGGTCCCTTTGAAATGATCACGGTGTCCCCCTTGGATGTAGGGGTCATGCATCTGCACCCTTCCTCACCCCAATCTTTTTGGGGGGATATAGTTGGCCGGATATATATATCTCCCGACACACAATACGCTCCACCTCTGGCTCGATGAACGCTCTGGCCGATGCCTAATGAGCCAACAGCGCCCCCTATTGTTTGGGAGAACTTTCCTGCCGTTGATTAATCAATGACAAGAATCGCTGGATCACTGGAGCTGCAGCTTCTCCCCAAGAGAACATTTTTTTAAAAATAATGACATTAAAATGTACCCTTTAAAGAAGATCTGTCACTCTTTTCAAGTCCTACATATTTTTTTTTGCTTAAAGCCCCTAAAAGCTTGGAGCTTGCAATAAAACAATCATTTCAGTGACTACAATCAAGACCACTATGATCACTAAGGGGCTCCGGCACTTTAAGGCCAGCCGCCATATGACACACGAGCATCCGCCGGATGGACAGTGGCCGCACCGATCTGCCGCCGGTGGCGCTTTCCATCACGGTCCCAGTGGGCATTTGCCGAGTATGCCATATGGCCAAGCCGGGCATGACTAGCCGCGTTAGTACTTGCAGTGGGCAGAGTGACCTTCGTGTCTTTTCTTTATATTAAAATATTTATCTGTAATTGCGATGCGTTCCACGCGCATGAAATCATTTTTTGCATCCAACGCGACTTTGATGAATTAGCTGGTCATGTACTTAAGATTAATTGAAATTGCTGGTTGGAAAAATAAATTATTAACGCACCCAGCAGGTTATCCAGAGTTAGACACGTCTGAAAAATATATGCGGATATTCCCCAGACTAGTCCACGCTCCAAAAAAAAAAAAAGAACCACTTTTGGTGAGAAATCAACTAGTATTTCCGAAAACTCATTTCCATTTTAATGAAGAGACGGCTTCTGTTTTGTTCATATACCACGGCAGACGGGAAACCTGAATCTACGTAATGAGGCTACTAGACCTGCGTGTCGGAGTATGTTAGCATGTTAGAACATACATGTTTCTTGAAGCCCCTGGAAAGAAGACAAGACGAGGGGACTTGGGCTAAGACAGCTTTAGGAGCTTGTGGGGGGTATCTGGGTTGTTGGTTAGGCACTGGGGGTATAGCCAAATGTAGCAAAGGCATGTCAGGGGTTAATGTCTTACCATATCAACGCGATCCCTATCACCAATGTTTGCACGTTTCCAATATCTGATCATACTCCCAATCTGAGGGTCTCGAGGTGAATAGACGGACCCTAGGGGTCATGCTAAAATTCAGATAGCCAAGTGTCTGAATTGGTTGCCTTTAACTGGTATATTGGCTTAATTGCCCCCAAAAAATCTGTGCCTCCTGAGCAGTTGCCTAACACAATATGGGTACCCTCGGTATTAAAGAGAAACATTGCCGATGTCATTAATAGGAGATTTCGGACAATTTTAACCCCTTAAGGACAATGGGCGGTCCCTAAACCCATTGAAAACAATGCATTTTGAGCCCGTACATGTACGGGCGTTGTCATTAAGGGGTTAAAGGGTCCACTTCTGCGTCAACGAGCCTTAGGTGGTCAAACAGCTGCACTCCGCACCGGTCTGACCAGAACCGTTATTAGAACCATTAGGTCACCCCCCTTCAGTGAGTCGCTGGAATAGAGTCTTTCTGATGGATTATTAAAGGGTTAATTTTTTGGCTCGTATAGAAATCGTTATGGTTGGGATCTTGACAGGTTTGCTAGAGTCCGATCGGGAGGGCGTCTTGGTATTATGAGGTCAGCGTTTGGTTAAAATGTTTCATGTTACTGCATGCGTTCTATATTATTATTATTATATCATCGTTACCCTCCGGTAAAAACACTGCTATTATGTTTCGCGTTTCTGTGATGACGGTTTCCTTTTTTAGATGATACATGTATGATCATATTGGATGTAATATAATAATCCAGCATAGCCCAATAGAAGACCCACTTATTTTTCATAACCCACCGTGAGGCTTCTGTATCACCCTGGTAGGTTATTCTACTTAATGTAGGAAAATCCTGCTAGACAAAAAAGGTAGTAGATACAGAGAATGGGCCTGCAGTGTAGGCGGTACAGACACAGTAAATGCATTCAAAATACATAAACCTAAGGAATGAATAAATTAAAAAAGGGCAGACTGGATGCTCCATTAATTTTTTACTGTTGCTTTCTATCTATAAATGAATAATTATCTGCAAACCTGATGTTAGGTCTGCAGGATCTGCTGGCTTCTTGGATCCCGTGAGAACTTGGTATCTTAGGCCAGTTTCGGTCTGTTGTTTTCCTTTGTAGTTTTCCATAATTTAATGTTTTCAGGCAGCGGCATGCGCATTGGGGGAAGTCGCCCAAAATATCACACGACCGACGACAATGGCAGCCTCCAGGTCTTCATACAAAGGGAGTTTATTAGGACAAAATGAGATAAAACCAGATTTTTTGGGGGTAGCAACAGAGATGTAAAGTCTGTGGTGGTTGTTCCGTTATGTCATTTACAAACCAAGCAGATGTGATGTCAGAACGTTTTACTTTACCAAGAGGGAGGTAGATGCATTGAACAGCCTCCTTGCAGAAGTGGTAGAGGGTACATGCATGGGATTGGCATGTGGCTCCTGAATGTTACAGCGGGAGCAGACTAGGTGGGGCTGGATGGGTCTGACCTCCGTCACATTCTATATATCTATATATATATATACGTCACTCATGGAATCTTACTGGAGTCCTGTATCCGGACGCAGTCAATACCAAATTATTCACGCAGTCTTTCTTCAAACTGTAACTGTAAATTGGGACAACCTTGTCCTTGGAGTCAACATCTTTAATAAATAACAATGCCAAGTGCTAGTCGCTGGCTGGTTTCCATAAATATCCTATTTTCTACAGAAGTGAGTTTCCAGGACCCATCATTTATTTATTCAGCTTGTTTTCACGCTTAGGACCGAGTCCCAATGTGATGAGCCTTATTTTAGGGAAAGGGTTGGACATTGCACAGTAATGAGAATGATCTGCTTAACGCTGCATTTAGTTAGTTTGGTATTAAATCCGCGTTTAGATTTCCCCTTGAAGCATAAAATGAATATCCCACCCCCCCCAGTTCTTTCATTTTATCTGGATAGTCAGGGGGCAAAGGGTAATGTCCTGGGTCACCAAGCACACTGGCACCTGCCCCGAGGTACGGTAAGGTGCTGTGTGTATGTGAATGAGTGAGCGTGCGTGGTGAATGAATGCATTAGGAGAGTGAGTTTGAGTGTGGGGCAGTATGTTTCTTTGTACCTAGATTGCATTGGCAGAAGGACTTGGCGTCTCACTCATCGGTCCAGAGCATCTACTGCCATTTTTGTGCACTCTAGGTTTTTGTGAATAGCTGAGTCGCTTGGCTTATTTCCACGTTGGAGGTTTGGTTTTTGGCGTCTCTGGGTGGTAGATGGGGGTATCAGGGTCCCTGAAGGCACCGCTGAACATCTTCCAATCGCGAAGGACAGTAAGCATTACGTCTCTTTCACCTTCTACGTCTCCTTGGCCGACCGCTGCACCTACGGCCCTCGGCATTGCCCGTTTTTATTCTCTTCTTCCAAATAACTTGGGCAGAGAATCTGGAAATGCCTGGAAATTTCTCCGTGGGATGCAGTATAACTACCCTATGTCTTGGTGCCCAGTCCTGCCATGGTCCTTCAAACCTCACCGTATTAGTGACTTTGGCCGTTCCTTCCCTCGTTATTAGTCCTACACAACTGGTTTCAGTTCCAGTTAATAAACTGCTGATCATCGGTACCTGTTTGGTATAATCGTTTAATCATTCACCTAATTATCTCTACCATACATGATATAGAACATTTCCATCAAGGTGCAGACCACCTCCAGCCTTTCGGGGATTCTAGCACGCGGCCCGAGTCTAAAAGCCGTATAATAATAGCTTTGGACATCACGTCTGAACGCAACGCTCCTTCCTTTCCAGAAGTCCTCATCCTTCCCGGTCTTCTCGATTTCACATCCTGATTCGGCGACGCTTTATAAACTCCTTAAAGATGTTTTTTCTTTCCACTCTCTGATACCCGACCTCACCCTTTGATTTGTATCTCTGCTGCTGCTCTCCGGTAATATGAGATTTGGATAGATAAGCACTCTTTAATTACTATCGAGCCTCGGCGGGCTCCCTGAGTTCTACCGGCACGGAATACAAAAAAAGAACTCGCCTTTCCCAAAACCTTAAGGTGCCGGAGCCGATACAAAGTAACAGAGCTTACGCCACCGCTGTGCCTGCGCCAAAGCAAATGGTTTCAAAAGTTACCGACTCACGGGTCCTAGAAAAGAGGGGCTTTAAAAGAAGAAAGAGGAACAGTGGGATTTGGGTCCCAAAGAGAGAAAGTCCTGCTAGAAGAGGTATGGTTGGGAAGTATGCTTTTTCTAAACATTGATATAAAGGACAGAAGCCAGGTAGATGTAGCTTGAATTTTACTGACCTTATTTTGTGAACGTTCTTGGCGCTTAACAAAAATTAGTGGTGAGAGTCCCTGTTTGGGACCCAAATTGTCCCTTTTTCCTCCCCTGATGAGAATGTTTGTAATGGGGGGCATCGCGGGGTTCTACAGCCGTCAAAGTAACAATAATGTGTTTATAAACAACAACAAAATATGTTGATAAACAAAAAGTTTATATTCTTTACTTGGTTACATAAATAATCTTGGTAAAGCCGCACATCCAACTAGACCCCCCCTGAAACAAAAGCTGTCCGCGAGTCTGTCTCTTTCCGTCTGTCTGCTGTACATCCGGTATACCCGGTGCAGTACCGCGTGGCAGCGTCCTGAATTGGAAACGTGACCCGGTAAACATATAACGCGCTTCGATGCAGAACTAGCGAGGCGCAGGCTGACGGTTTAATAATCCGCTCGGGATGTTTACGAGGACCTGCGCAGACCTGAGCTCTTTTCCTTAATGCGATCTACATATGTAGGCCAAACATCAGCGGCTTTATTGGTTAATTTATGGTAATAACGCAGCTTGGGTCGGCACACACCTAAAGGGCACCAAACTGATCAAGATGCATATTTAATCACAAAGAAAACCACAGAGGAACCGTTTTCTTTCCTGTTTATCGCTGGCGTGAGTTTCTTTTTTTTAGTTTGAGTCAGACAAGGTTTTTGGGCATAGTTGGGTCTAATTTCGTATCAAGCGCCGACTTCAAAGAGCGCCGCGCTGAGAGCGAGGGGACTATGGGGAGTTTTTCCTCTTCAAACCGCTTGATCTTCGAGTTGTTGCGCAATACAGAAGCGCTTCCTCGCTTTCCTTCTTTGAGCGCAAAGAGTTAATAGCGACTGGGTCTCGGCTGTGCGGCGCGGATCAAGTGAAATGGGAAAATAATCCAGAAATAACAGATCTGGGAGATCTGAATGTTATAAAGGAGCAGCCGCCCCATTGTTTAACCCCTTAATGACAAAGCCCGTACATGTACGGGCTCAAAATGCATTGTTTTCAATGGGTTTTGGGGCCCGCCCATCGTCCTTAAGGGGTTAAAACTCTCAAGCAGTGGCAAAAGAATTGACGCTGCAGAGGGTTTCAAGGAGAAACGCTCTGCATGGTTGCTTAGCCCCTCTGTCAATATGGATGCCGGCGGCTAGCGTCAGTAGGCAGCAGCCAGAAGAGTCAGGTGACCCCTAAAAAAATAAATATATAAAAAAACACAATTAGCCATTACTGCCTCTTTAAATATAATGCTTAAAAAATATAAAAATTAAGCAAATCTCCTATTTTTTTAGCCTAGGACTCAATAAGTATTTTAAGAGGGCTAAAAACTTTCTGAGCCTCCCCATCTTTACCAACCCCTACCTGATTTTTTTTCTGTAGATTAAGAAAAAAAGAGTAAAAAGGCGTTTTTTTTTTTGGAGAGTTTTTGCATGCGAAGCATATGTAATCGTTAGCCTTAAATATCTACTTACGGATCGCTTCCTACCCTTTTTTGTTTGGTAGAAGTTGTTGAGTGTAACCGTCCGGCGTCTAAAACGGTTAAAATCAGTAAAAAAAACAGAGGGCACCATTCCGGTAATGCATAATCTGCTCAATTATTGATGGGATTAATTTGGCTCACCTCTTTTGCACTCAGAAGGTTAACGATGTCTGCTGCCCAACTGAATTACACGTGGCAAGCAAAACTAGCTTCCCCGGTACCAGAGAAGGGGCTCTGTCCACTAAATGGTGTTTTGCAGAGTGGATTCACTGGATACGTAACTTTTGAAGCAATAATTCTGTGTAAGTTATAATGGATGACCTCTTGTGATGCCATAAGATGACATCATATGCAGATTAGTTGTGCTGTTTAGAACCCAGAGCAAAAGCAGGATCTCATGCTGTAAAAGTTTTGCCCGCTTTGTTTTTCTGGGGTGTGTTTGGTCCTCTCCACACTTGGAGTTATGGTTGGGGAGCAGGGAGATATTTCCTTCACTTTTGCTCTGGACGTAGAGGACAAATATTAATGACATCATAGCCTGGAGTCTCGCATTCCTACTTGGGACAGAGAAGATAATGATCTGGGTCAACAAAGTTGTCCTGCTCTCCTACAATCCAACCAGGCACAGAGGTTCCATTACCCTTAAAATTAAGCCTCTGCTCAGGACAATGTCAGACTCATTGAGGGACACAATATATTGTGTGACCAAGAACCTGAGCTGTCCAAGTTATGAGCACACCTGGGAACACATTGGAGACACACGGAGATAGCATGTTATGTGTACAACACACGTTTATTGTTACGGGCCTTGTCCATGGCTACTGGGTGTAAAGAGATTAAGACATGTCATAGACTCCATTCTCCACTCTACACACGAGGTTCCTCACTAGAAATGAACGGTCTAGAACAGGGGCGTCCAACCTGCGGCCCTCCAGCTGCTGCAGGACTACATCTCCCATAATGCTCATTCAGCTAAGGGGCTGGCTGAGGAGGATGGGAGATGTAGTCCTGCAGCAGCCGGAGGGCCGCAGGTTGGACACCCCTGGTCTAGAATGCTGGGTGTGGACATGCAACATCACACAAGGTTGGAGTAACCAAGTCACCCTGCGGGCATATATCTGAAGATGGTTATCTGCTCTCATAAAGGGAAGTCTGACTCTCGTAGGTTGGGCATGCCAACCTTACAGACCACTAGCCATTTAGTGTTTGCTGCAAGCAGGGCCGGCCTTTGGGGTGTGCGACCTGTGCGACTGCACAGGGCACCACACTCCAGGGGGCGCCGCCGCGGGGTCCGACGCCGCCCCCTCTGCACCTAAATTAAAACATCATTTTTTTTGTTGTTTTTTTTTTTAACTTTATTTAACATGGAAGATGTTAAATAAAGCAACCGCTCGACGCCCCTTATTCTCCGTGACTCCGTCGCAGTGCCGGCATCTCATGGCGCTCAACATGAAATGCCGGCAGGACTCCTCAAGGTAAGTTAGCAAGGTAAGGAGAATAGGAGGGAGGGGGTTAGTTTGAGGGGCAGAGAGGGGGGTAGTTTGAAGGGGCAGAGGGGGGGGTAGTTTGAGGGCAAGAGGGGGTAGTTTGAAGAGGGCAGAGGGGGGGGGTAGTTTGAAGGGGCAGGGGGGGGTAGTTTGAAGGGGCAGAGGGGGGTTAGTTGAAGGGGACAGGGGGGATAGTGAGGGGGGCGCCAGAGGAGTAGTTCGCACAAGGCGCCAGAACACCTAAGGCCGGCTCTGGCTGCAAGCCCCTGTATAGTACAACGCACTTGGCTCTGTTGTGTTAATTATTTTTGTTGCTACCTTGGCGTGTTACAATGTAACAATGAGACTGCCAATAGGAAGCCTCTTCTGGGTTTGTCTCCGCGAGTTTAAATGGCTAAGTGATATTTTATTTATATGTACATTCTCTGACCCTACCCTCGCTTTCTTGTATTGACATTACCCGCTGTCTCTCTTTCATGCTACTCGTTAAGCTATTAAATCACTCCATTTATTTAGTGTGAGTGTTGCTGAGAGCTCATTTTTATCTCGCTGAAAACCGGGCCGGTTCATAGACAGATAATGAAATTGCATAATATATCCCCTTCGCCTGGAATCTAATTTATTTTTCTTGTTCATTACGGGAGAGAAGGCCATTATGAAATGTAGAATCTCCTTTTTTTTTTTTTTTTTTCAGGTTAAGATTTGAAAAGCCGTCTCTGGGCCTCTTATTTATTTATTTATTTATTTTTAAATGGCAATTTCCCAATTGATTCAATTTCTTACCAGTTGGAGCTGAACTGGTGTAATAGACAGGGACCGGCTTCTGTCCGTACATCGCGTCGGGTGTTTGTATCGCGGGGAAGGACACGTGTTGTTTATTCTGCGCAACTAAAATAAATAGCGACGTTTGATGTCCGCGAGGAGAGAGGAAGGCGTTAAATTGCAGCTAATGTTTTAATGATACATTACGCCATGCCTTCAATTTAGCCGACATTTCCCTCTTTCCTACTTATTTTTTTACAAATCCTGTCTTAAAAAACGGTTTGTATATTAGTGCCGCCCAAGAGTTCTCTGTCGTTTATAGAAAATGCTCACTACAGGGCCGGTTTATAGCCCGACTCTCCTCTGCAGAAGGTCTTCTGAATTAATTATAAGAATTTTGCATACTGCTTGGCGGTAATTGTCAGAGGCTGAAGCGCAGGACGCCAATTTCTAAGATGTCCACTTTTAAAAAAGCCCATCTGGTAACATTGAAGTAACAATTCTGGTTTACTGCACCAGTGATGAGGTTAGAAGGTTCTGTAGAAGCCAATGAAAGCTCCAAGGTCCCCAAACAAGTTCTGTTCATGTAGGAAACTTGATTTTGTGATCACTACAAAGCCGTGATTTGGACATAGGGGCATTAGATCTTTCGAGTATCTCGCTAGGTTTTCATAACCCACCAACAATGTCCTTCCTGAGACCTACTTGCGGTGAAGAGGTATCATCAGAACCCCTTCTCTTCCTCAGGTATGACCTAAGGCCGATAACATGATGACTGTCTATCTAGAATAGTGATGGGAGACGAGGACAACTGTCCAATCAGGTTGATGTCCAGTGCAAAGACCATTCCATATCCTAAAATACGTTCCATCACGATGTCTTCGCATAATAGCTGGGTCCTTCACGTGATCTACCTTTGCTCATGAGTGATCCTTAAAACCTGTACTGCTTCTGGTTGACGTTGGAGAGTAAGGTCGCTCAAGGTGGGGACAGATGACTCTTGGGCAGGTAATTAAAATACAAAGTAGAAGATACAACTCGGATGAAAGCAGGCTTTTGGTCAGAGTGAGGGCCATAAGAAAAGACCTTGGTGGATCATGTCTCAATGATCTTCCAGTTGGACGCCCTCTTTCTGATTAATAGATTCCGCAAATATGACTTGACCATTTTCACAAAGCAAACGGACCTCTATAAATAGCAGTAGGGGTAATGAGAAGGAAACAGATGATTATTTCTGGTAGAAAGGCTGTGTTCTTGCACCGGAGCATTGGAAGAATCCGGAGATGCCTTATAAACTCAAAAGGTCAAGTGCTATATATTAAACCAACACATAATGACTTTATTACCCCAATATAAATCGCTTTATTGAGTTCCTGGATGATTACTGATATTGAATCTCCTGGTTTTATCTAATTTTCCTTCTCGGAAACAAATAAAATACAGTGTATTGTAGTTTGGCGGAATGGAGCTATGCGGCTGGAGTCGGACTCGGACTGGGCTGTTAGAGGACAAAACCACCCGTCGTTAGTGATCCTAGTTTATATGATGGAATGAAAGAGAACTTGGGTCTCTATAGAAGCTGCTATACTGCGCGCCATATAATGTCGTTAAACCATAAATCTCCGTAATGCTCCCCACCTGCTGTTTCTGGACCACAAGTCCCACGATGCTCCTTTCCAGATGTTGTTAAACTACTAGCACCACAATCCTCTGCCGTAGCTGTCGCTGAACTGGGCCGGTTCACCAGACTTTGATCTTGTTTCTGGATAAGCGTCATAGGATTTAGCCCATCCTAGGATAGAAAATAAAGGCGCTTTCCTACCCCTTATCCCCACCCCCCATCGCTGCCCCTTCTCCCTAAAACATCTGGGATGGTCAGGGATGGTTAGCATGAGGTCATCTGAACGTCATGATCCTCAATCAGCCCCCCAAAACCCCCCCACATTATTTTAAGTAAAAAAAAAAACATTAACCCTTGGTGTGCCGATACAATCATTTCTACTTCCAGGAAAACTGTTTTTATTTTGGGCACAATCCTCATCCGAAGGAATGGCTAAATTACGCTCAGCTGCTGCATTAACGTAATTACGGCCGCTTTTATACCCGTTGTCTGCGTGCGGCGCGGCCTATGTACAGACGTTACTCTTTGTATCTTTCTTGAAAAGGCTACAGAATAAACAGGCGTTACCGAAAAGACTCCGTGTTAAAGAGGCAATGGAGCCTTGCAACAATCCAACCGGCTCATACGTCCGCCAACATACAACATACAACATTGAACATATATCTCATATAGAATCCCTGCCACGTAATATGGAGAAATTCTTCTTTTAGTCTATAACAATCTCTTGCCACCCCTCGACGGCACAACGGCGGTGCGGATTCCGTAAACCATTAAGAAGATTGACTGGGAAATGGCGGAGAAGATTTTACATATTAAAAAAAGTGAATTACGGTTTTATTACACCTTTAATGAGTGGTGGTGGCTGATTCCCAATCCCCTTTGCTGTCCTTAATTAGGCTTCTACTGCATAGTAATAAGATCTGCGTGTTTGTTTTCTGTCTCTATGAAGCCGCTTCTCGCGCTCCGCGTTTAGGTTCCAAGAAAAAGGTAATTTCAATCAAGCCTGATCTTACGCAGGGAAAATAATGATGGGAATGGGGCTACGTTCCCAAGAGAAGGTCTGACTCCCCATTTTCTTTTAGAAATATCCCCAACGCACCCTGCGTTACTCAAGGCGGTTAGACGTGGTAGAATTAGATACTTTCTTAGAGATCGCAGCCATAAGAATGCGGGGGGGGGCTGTTTATATGGAAGGGAATACGAGGCAGCAATCAGATTTAGTGGTCAAAAAGCATAATAATGAGACGGCACTATGTTGGCCCCCGAGTTCAGTTATAGATACGTGGAATAGCATCCCAGTAGAAGTGGTAGAGGGTAATACAGTGAGGGGATTTAAACACGAATGGGATAGGCATATGGCTCCTGAATCTAAGACCAACGACTTAAGGTCTGAGTCTCTACAGCAGGAGAACAGGGTGACTAGAAGGGCCGAACGTGTCTTATTTGCCACCAAGTTCTATAATAGTTATGATTAAATATCTTAATTTTTTTATAAACAGCCTTAAACATGACAACAATATGCGGTGCATAACCAGTCCCTAAGGCTTGAGGCTAACATAGCCCGCTCTACCCCAATCCACTAGACAAAGGCAGCCATAACAAGTCCTTGTGGCCTTAGCTTGTGACGGCCTCAAATCCTGGCCACCCGACTAACGAAAGTCCATTGGGAAACGAATTTCTCACTTGTAGATTCTGCCATAAAGCGCTCTGCCCAGTGTAGTTTGTGAATAGGGGTGGAGCCTAGGGGGTCACATGACCGCCTCAATGGCTACCATCGCATCAGCAGGCTTAGTGGTGCAAATTACACCACTCAATATGTAATAATCAGTAATGGATTTTCCTACGGGGTGTTCATCTTTAACCTGAAGACCTGTGCAATCCAGTAATGTTTCTCATGTCTTCCGCTTGCTATGTGATAGAATTAGAGGAGGTAATTAAGTGAATTACAAATCATCTTTTAGTGCTTGAGTCTGGCTCTGAAGAACTTGCAATTATTTTTATGTAGATCATACGCAACTCAAAGGCACCTTCGGTGAGCTTAGTGGGTCAAATGCCCTGCGTGCCATAAGCGAGCCAAGGAGAGTCGCCGGCGACCTTAACATCTTAAGGTGCAGAGAGCAAGGCTAATTTATGCCGAAAGAGAATCGGCTCACACTTTCTTCCAAGAGACATGAAAGAGAAACATCCTCAGAATCTTCTCACCTTGATTAGACTTTTCAAACAAATCAAATACAAACAAAAAGGCGAGAATAGAAAAAAAAAACACACACACACTTTTTAATTCTGGAGAGATCACAGGGTCTGTAGATTCAGCTGTGTGTTTCAAGGGCACCGTTGCCAATGAATGCTAATCTAGTTCCGGAGTAACTCATTCCGAATCCACAGTATCCCCGCCACGCACAGCTCTTGTCCTGCCCTCGAGGCTGGAATAGAAACACTCGGCTGCTTCTCCTCATGCACAGCAATCACTTTTTTTCCCTAATCCCCCAGTTTGCCGGCGCATCTTCATCTATATTTACATCCAATGCATCAAAAGATCAACAGATTTTGGAGAGGCAATGGTTTGTCCGATAAGCTCGCTGTAGGTCAGGGTTGGATTGGAAACCTTTGTGCTCCGATTGCTTGTTGGGCTTCAAAATCCACCGGAGTTGGTGGTTTATGGTAACGTCTCTCTTCTGTGGAAGGACAGTAGCCGTGTACCTGTTGTTAGTTGACCCTTTGGTTCTTGGCTATACAACCTATTGACTTTGAGGCCCTAGTGGACCATCAACTATCGCCTTTTCCACTGAAGAGTGGGCTATAGACGATGAGATCTCACTATTTTGACTAAGCAAATGCTAATAATGAGTTTCTCCTCCAAGAAGAGCTGAGTTTGCCCTCCATGAGTAATAGTTAATAGAGGCAGGTAACCACATAGCAGCTCATTTCAGAGAGTAATGTACTTCCTGGGTAATATAAATAATAAGCCAGTAATTTATTCACAATTAACAAACAATTACGTTCTCTGGAGCCAGTAATGCAGAATACGGCAAGAAAGGTTAGAGATATCAGTGTCGGTGTCCAAAGCTCAAAAATAATTCACATTACTAAATGGAAAGCCAATATACTCACTGCTTGCTACCTTAACTGACGTTGTTATGGAGTCCTTGCGATTTCTGGAGTATCTAGGTAAAAAAAAAAAAAAAAACCCCAAAAAACCCAGGATCGTCTCATAAATGTATATACACTAGGATTTTGCTACGGTGACATGGTGGAATTGCCTCGTGTGAAGGTTGGTAATTCCATTTATATGCGTGGTATTTTAGGTGTTGCGTCTGCTACCTTTTGGTACCCTTAATAAATCACCCCTATAGAATCTTAACGTGAAGGGGTTAAAAATGTCAATACCTCCCATTTTGTGATAAGGAACTGTCTGGATAATGTCCCCCAGTCTTACTGGCAGCTGATCATTGATCTCTATACACTAAAACCAAATGGCTTGGGAGAAGGCCAGATAGTGAGAACTTCAATCTCAGATAAAGCCAGGGGCATCTGAGGACAAGCAGGTCACCTGTTTCCTTTAGCTCAGGAATCACTACACGTTTGGGTTATTAGAACATTGAATTAACACTGTCCTGTAAATAAAAATGTGTATTTATGATCAGCATTCTTTTTTTGTATAATAAGAATACACCTTTTACATTCTTTTCTTCTATTTTATTTCTTCGTAGTCTGATCACAGGGCTTGATCTGTAATCCGTTTACTGGCAGAGTCAAAATACAAAATGGCCTCAGTTTAACTCATAAATATCCCGGCTCACTTTAATAGGGTGTCCCTGAATATATTCTGGTGAAACCCCCAGTCTCTCCCATCTGCAGTGATGTTTTTTATTGCCGTGCGTATTACCTTGTATCCCAGTAGCACTGGATAACTGATTTGCTGGTTGTAAGCGCATTGTGCATACACAGAGGGCTGACACGCCCCTAGTCAAAACCACACCCACGAGGAACCCACTTGGAAGAAATTGAAATTTAGAATGAATTAAGCATTTGGTGATTGCTGCCTTTCTACTTGTTTGATAACCAATCATAACGGTCTTGTCTGCTTCCACCCTTTAGAAAAAATACAGTTTGATCTTTTTTTTATGGCTTTTCTTTCACAAAACTGTTGACGAATCAGGCGAATAAGCGGACGGGGCAGAGATATTACTGATATGAGCCTTTACAGCAGGCGGACTAGGTGGACCGAACCGGTCCGATCTGCCGTCAAAGTCTATGTTTCTGTATTTCTATTTGTCTAACTAGCGTCTCCCAACAGATAAGTAGGGAATGATTGCACCGGGGCCAAAAGTCCGCCGAGCGCTAGCCGACATGCCGGGGAAGGAGGAGGAGGAGGGATTGATGAGAAGCGAGTTGATTAGAGGGTTATAGTTTACAGCAATGAATTTTCAATTGTGCAATTAGAGTTAACCTTGCGGTACTCTTGTCAGCGTCTTCTTTTAACTTGCACCTTCCCCGGTGAGCTTCCAAAGAACCCCAGATTCGCAGGCTGAGCCGCCTGTTGCTTGATAAGTCTCTCGGAGAATTTGCCGGAACGGTTAATAATAGACGAAATTAGTTTGGCTTTCAAAGTGGCCAGCCTGGGGAATATCCCTTGTTTTTTTTTTTTTTTTCCGGGCCCTTTTATGTCTTTTTTGTCCATTCTACGCTCGCGGTGAATGATAATGCCGTTTCTAAAAACAGATTTCTTTCGGCACCAAGTATAGTCTTTAATTAGTCGGCATTCTGTTTTATCTTCTTTTTTTTTCCTTGCCCCGAAGAACAAAAGGAATTATGGGATAAACCCCCGAGCTTCAATTTGCCCGTTTTTGCCGTTGCCTTTTTACATTTCCCTGTTTGCTCCAAATCCAACCAAACCTTCTTACCGTGACGTCGTGCCGGTTACAGAATCGGCAGGGAGCAAAAGCACAGAATGCAATAAAGCGATCCTGCGCCAAATGAAATAATCATTATTCTTATCGGAAAAGTGTCCTTTAACAAAACTTAATTCACAGGCAAAAAGTGTCGTTTCTAGATTTATGTTCTAAGGTCCCTCTTGACGGCAGAGAACTGCTGAGTATACTGACTGCGATAATCCAGTGACCTCAAGATCTAACACAGGCGGTATAGATATCCTACTCTCTTCCACAAGCCATTCCTTTCCTCTGGCGTGGAAAATCGCTGACTCCATCCCATCGCCTGCTTGACAAGGATGAATTTTGACTTACATGTAAAATTAAAGGGAACATCGGCCCCCAGCCGGCCCCGATCACCTTAGTCCGGTTAACATTTTAATGGACGAAAAAAGGCGACGGAAAACTAGCCATTGAACGCTTGTGTTGAGTAATTAGCGTTTATCAGGTTTTATATAAAAATACCTTTTTTTATACATTATTGGGAGTCATGGGAGGACAGGCACCTTTTGGCTGAGGTGGCAGCCAAGTGGCCCCATCGGCCCTTTACCCCCATAACTAACATACACAGTGGCACGCATATTTACACACATTCTCACACTCACACACCCTTACACACTCACGCTAACACACATACACACACTCAGAACTCACAGAAATACAACCATGCCAATATAAACTCCCTCTAACGCACACAAACATTCATGCTAAAACACACTCCATCTCACACACTTATACGCTTTCTCTCTCACACACACATTCATGTTAACACACTTAAAATTACATACTCATGCTAACAAACCTTTCGTCTCACACACACTTATATAAACACATTCATGCTAACAAAAAAGGTTGCACATTCATTCGACCACACACTCCAAATCACACACTTACACATACACACATGCATGCTAGCACACAATCCCTCTCACACACACTAACACATATTCATGTTAACACAAATACTTACATATACACATTCATTCTAACACACACTCCCTCTGACACACACTTGCACATACACATTCATGCTAGTCTACAAATAACTGTTGGTTACTTTCCAACTATGGAAATTCATATTTATATGTAATGTACAGGAAGAACAACAACACACTTGTTCAAGCTTGGTCCTCTTGGGCACCCTAAATCTATAGCTTTGTGCAGTTTCATAGTTTTATTTTCCAAAGAACTAGGAAGAGTTACGCTGTATCAGCAGTGCCAGCCATCTGTGAAAATAGGCAAAAATAGTTATGCCATGATACATGCCGCCGGGCAACAGCGCCCCATACCCCAGAGCCACCGATCAGGTGCCGCAGTGTGTGGCTGCCAACAGAATACGCCTGGCCGCGCGCTACGTGCGAATAAAAACGCAAAGCTGCGCATATCCAAAGGGTGGCCGCGCTTTCCTCATTAGTCGGCCCCTGGCCTTAAAGTCCCGGGGCCACCTTGTCCTGCCTTGAGTAAATATCGGCTCTGTGAAGGATGTTGAGTGGTGTAAATAAAAGGGTTAATCAGCAATAACAACATAGCTTTTTGATAGGTTTGCAGTGTCAGTATTTAAAAGGATCGTTTTCCATATAATACGATCTTTCCCGTCCCTTCTTATAACATAAAAAACTATTTAGCGTATGTTTATACAATGTCAATTTACCGACCTCAAAGTAGGGGTCTTCATCAGGGCTTTAATGGAAGAGGAGGTAATGATCCGTATCCTCGTTCACCTGCGGAGGTGATTTACATGTTAATTAGTGATCATTATGAGCACGCGGTGCGGTAAAAAATACACAAGCTAATGTTCTCAGGCTGGTTCATAATGGCACCCTGAGGGTTAAATGAAACGATGTCTGGTTTATATCTCTGACCTCTCCAAGCACATGCGGAGCTGACTTTCAACGGTCACTACGTACCGAAAAATAGCCATGCGGATCACAGCTTGGGGATGTTTTATTAAGACTCTCCTGCCTACAATGCTTTAATGCTGGATGGAGGTTGATTGGAGTTGTAGTGCGGCAGAAGGAGGACCATGGTTTCTCCTGTGGGGTTTTTGGAATGGCCGAGTAGAAGAACTTCTGTTCATTGGTAGCTCTCTGGTGGTCTTGTGAGAAGACACGGGGATGGAGGTTCTTCAGAAGGTACAGATAGTCCTCCTGGTTGTGTATTTAGGTCATATGGATTCCTTGGTCTGTCCCAGGGCGAAACCCGTGACCCCGATCTCTGTAGCCCAAGTCCTTTCTTCTTAGCTAAGGATATGGCACAGATCCTCGGACCTACAAGTGGAAGGACCCACAGCATACTATGGAGGCTGTGCCAACTTGGCATAGTCCAAATGGGCCGGTGGAGGAGATCATTCGTTCAGCAGCAGAACATCCGGGTGCTTAATTGCCCAATAGGGTGATCTGCCACATGGGGGTTGCCCCAATGTCAACACATCGATATCACATGACTCACTTTGTAGGTCCAGATCATTAGATAGACAGAAGAAAACGGTCATCAATATATGCCAACGACAGCTTCATGGAAACCGGCGATGTCGTATGTGAATATGATTGTAAATTTCATTTTTTTAAATGGCTTATACATCATCATTTTGGAAATATAAGCCATGAAGATATCCTCTGATTTATAACGGAATCAATGCTTTTTTACTCGTCGTATTCCTTTTTTGATACATCAACATTCCGAGAGTTCTGCCATAAAACAGAACGCGAACCCTTGAGAAAAGGCAAAAAACCCCTGAATATTTTGGTGCAGGAATGTCAGCGGAGGGTGTCTGAATCATCGCTCAGTGGCATATTATAAATAAATTAACAATTTTTCTGCCAACGATCTGAACTTAGAACACTGGGTAGCAATCAGTCTCCTCGGACAGATTTTAAATGGGGTACTTGAACATTTCGTACAAGGACAAAGCCAAAAATGTTTCGATTTTCCCAGTTCCACATTAACTCGTAAAATGATTTTTTTTTTCTTCTTATGATTGGTCCAGAGATGATTAAAAATAGAACATGACCCGAAAATAATAATAATAGTATTAATAACACATGCGATGGATGGTTTTCGGCGCTGGATTTCATTCTGGTTTCAACTCAGGTGTGAAAGATCCATAATCTTGAGTACTTTCTTGAGTACATCATAGAAAATCAGTACATGTCCTTATGATGAGGCTTTTGTCGAAGGTGATTTCTTTTATTGGCCAACACAGAAAAAGATGTAGAATGACATAAGGTTGCACATTCATTCGACCACACACTCCAAATCACACACTTACACATACACATTCATGCTAACATACACACTCATGCTAGCACACAATCCCTCTCACACACACACTAACACATACATATTCATGTTAACACAAATACTTACATATACACACTCATTCTAACCCCACTACTTGGTCACTGGTCATGATCATACCTTAAAATCGCCCCTTCTCTGGCTTCGTAGGCAGTAGGGGGTAGCCGTGCACGGAGGCGGGGCCTAATGTCTATGGGGCAGGACTAGCTGCACATAGAGGCGGGGATAGCCCCCAGGCGGCCTTTAAGTAGGCAGGGAGTGGGCATGGCTAAACACTCCTATTCTTCCCGGGGATTGCCGAAACTGAGCCAGAGACCCGGGAGAAGCTGGGCTTTAACCGGAGACACTTGGGATCAAACCTGGAGAGCTCCTAGGAATGATCATAAAACATGAAGGAATAACACACCTCAACACAATTAAAGTAGTTCCCCTTTAAACGCCATGAAAACGCACAAACCACGCTACCCTCAAATACCTAAAATTATATATTATAATAAAAATGATGAATATGATTTATTTAAGTGCAAATCTTAGGAAACGTAGGGGGAAAATGCAGCTGTTTTGAGTGTGAGAATTTGTGCAGCTTCATTCTCAGGCTTTGAAATCTCATTTTCAACAAAATTGCATTTATTTTGTAATTATCCGTCTCACCATCTCTCAATGTCACATCGCAGACGGACGCTCATAATTTTATCAGCAATGTACTGCGGTTCTTTGTTCGCCGCGGTGAACTCTTCCAGGGTCTCGGCTCACAGATGGCTGTGGAAGGGCAAGATCTTTGCGGCTAAAAAGAGATTTTAATACACTAAATAATGTAAGGCTTACAGAGGCTATTACCGCAGTGATTTCCAAGAATAAAGCACATATATATACATGTATGTATACACGCACACGCACATGCACACATATATACAGATAGATCGCAGGGTTCTACAAACCTAAAAGTAACAATAATGTGTTTATAAACAACAGAAAACATTTTCAATACATTCTTCTAAATTCCATACTCAGCCAATAGGCGGCCGTCACCTAAGTCTCGCTAAAGCCCCACCCACAGCCACACCTCCAACCACATCTCTAACCACACCCCCTGAAACAAAGGTGTCTCTCTTTGTCCATTTGGAATGCTGGGAGCTTTGTTTTGTAATATTAAGCCCGTTGAATTCATGCGCGTGATATGCGCTGATATTACTCGGTAGAGCATGAAATCGGCCTGTATGCTATTCTGAACACACCATATGGCGTGTATAAAGGTTACTGCTATATATATGAGATTTCCACCTACATTTCCTTTTTTCCTACTATTAAGGGGATATTTCCCCAACTTGATACGTGATGCATTTTTAACCCACATGTACAATATTTGTGAACTCCCACCTCTGATGGGAGGCTGTTCCGCTTATCTACCACCCTTCCTTACGTTCCATCTAAGCCTCTGACCCTCTATTTTTAGATTATGGCTTCTTTTTCAACTCCCTTGGAATAAACTTCCCTCTTTGTAGTCGGCTAAATATTAGCCCGAGAGCTTGAGCGTAGACAGAGTAGGGTTGCCCTGAGGACTTTGTGCCAGCAAACCCCTAATAATGTTTTTTTGCCACATCAGTGGTAATGGAATCACATGCGCGGCAGACTCCCGTATAATGGTTGGTAATTCTGTTTCCATTTATTGTTAATGACACAAGTGCAAATTTTCTAATGACTGTCGTGCGCGCGGCAGCTGCAGAAATCGCCTCCTATGTATCCCGGAGAAGAGATGCTCCCGGAATACTAGAGAAATCAGCTAACGCATTCATATTAACCCCTTAAGGACAATGGGCGGTCCCTAAACCCATTGAAAACAATGCATTTTGGGCTTTGTCATTAAGGGGTTAATAGTAATTTCCGGACGCCTATTTTGATGGGTAATGTTTATTAGAACAAGAAGCTATAATCTGCAAGTAGAGGGTCACAGTTTAGATGTAATGTAAGGAAGCTTAACTTTACTGAGCGGGTGGAACAGCCTCCCAGCGGAAGTGGTAGAGGCAACTAGAGTAAGGGGGTCTTCTGCATGCATGGGACAGGCATTTGGCTCCTGACGACTGGTTAAGGTCTGAGTCTTTACAGCAGGAGAAACGGGTGAACGGGGCTGATCTGCGGTCAGATTCTCTGCTTCCGTGAGTTTAGTTTATGACATTAACCCCTGCTAGCTGGGGTGCCTGGCGGTCCTGACGTGAGGGGCTTTGTGCGTGAGCCTGTCTTGTTTGGCCGTTGCGATGTGTTTGTGTCTCATCCAGGTGATGCTCCTAAGCAGAGTCCGTCGTACGTCTGAAGCCGGGGGGGGGGGGGGTTACTACGGTGGTGCGGGGGGCGCGCGGAGAGTCCCTCGGGGCTCTCGCTGTCTGGGTTTCTGTCCTTTCTCATTCAGTTCATCACTGACACTAATCCCTTTCAGTTTTTACCCAGCCCGTGGGCACAAGTCAGACTTTTCTAACAGTCGGAGACGGTTTCTCTCTCTGCCCTCGCCCTGGGACACCCAACCTCTCCTCTCCTTTCTCCGCTGACTGATGAGGCTGTGTCAAATCGCGCTCTCCGAAGACATTAACAACCGCTGTTGTCTGAGAGGCTGGAAATGCAGAAATGCGCTCAGTGATTTCCCAGGGAGCGAGCGGGGGAATGAAAGCAGGGGAGGGGGGTAATAAGAAGGGGGTGCCTTTCCATACGGAAGCTTCTTGGCTGCTTCTATTTAATGCAACAATGGCTCCCTGAGTGATCTGCAACAAAATAACCCGAGTCGGGACCCCCGAGACACTGCGTGGGAAAGAAAAGCATTGGGTTTTAATTATGACAGCTCTATTAACCCTGTGTGTACTGTATAGCCTACTGTGTGACCCACACTCCATGTGTGGTGACCATTAGCTTCATCCCCTTAGGCTGCTAGTATTATAAAGCCCCTTTGAATCATGACCTTAGTGTGATGTGACAAACACTGCGTATTGATTGTCATTTGTATAAAATGATGATACCTACATAGTGTGATGTCCTCATTATTTCTGTTTGAAGTGGGTTCATCATATTCCCATATTCCCACCATACCCAGGAGCTTCTCATCATACCTGGGAACCTCCCATCATACCTGGGAACCTCCCATCATACCTGGGAACCTCCCATCATACCTGGGAGCTTCCCATCATACCTGGGAACCTCCCATCAAACCCGGGAGCTTCTCATCATACCTGGGAACCTCCCATCATACCCGGGAGCTTCTCATCATACCTGGGGGCTTCTCATCCATACCTAGGGAACCTGGGAGCTTCTCATCATACCTGGGGGCTTCTCATCATACTGGGAACCTCCCATCATACCCGGGAGCTTCTCATCATACCCTGGGGCTTCTCAATCATACCTGGAACCTCCCATCATACCCGGGAGCTTCTCATGCATACCTGGGGGCTTCTCATCATACCTGGGAACCTCCATCATACTGGGAGCTTCTCATCATTCCTGGCATCATAACCTGGGGGAGCTTCTCATCATACCTGGGGGCTTCTCATCATACCTGGGAACCTCCCATCATACCTGGGAGCTTCTCATCATACCTGGGGGCTTCTCATCATACCTGGGAACCTCTCATCATACCTGGAGGCTTCTCATCATACCTGGGAACCTCCCATCATACCCGGGAGCTTCTCATCATCAGAACTGTGCGACCTGACACCAGGCTCTTACGATTCAGGACCCCTATAATTACACTTCAAGATATGATTTCTTGGCTCCTGAATTTTGGGAGCTGCTGTAACATTTATCCAGAATATTCTTGTATGTAAAGTCGTTTTTGTACAGGCTACAAATTGCCTCTCTAAAAAAAAGACAAAAGGAAAAGGTGAGATGGTAGAAAGGAGAAGATGGATGAGCCGCTGTTCCTCTACGAGACCGTATCCGCACTCCTGATCTCTCTCGTAGGGTAGCAGGTGGTAAGTGAGGTCAGGTGGAAGCTTGCGTGAGCGCAGCTGGCAAGGTGCAGCTTGGCTGGTTTTGCTGTGTCTTGCCCTGCAAGCCATTCATTATCAGCCAGCCTTGATATCTCAGAGACTTCACAACAACTTCATGTGATCCAGGGAGTGCTAGCTGAGTCTTGGAATTTTAAATAGTGCCGTCTACGCATGTTTTTTTTCCTCAAATCTCACAGTTAACCGTTTTTTTCTGGAGGTCATGTGCTTGAGATCCATCACATCAAATAATCTTTTAAATCAATATTTTATTTTATAAAGTATTGAAGTCCATCTTTACTGTCCTACAGCGCAGCACATTCATAGCAAATGATGTCCCTTTTGCTGAAGTCGACTGAGAGGGGTAAAATGCATTGGAATCCAGTGTTTCTGATGAAAACCTCTTCATGTTTTTTGGAGACAGTCAAGTGAAGCATTAGAATTAGAAATTCTTTAATCATGTACAGTAAGAACAAAAGATGTGGAATCCGCTACCCACAGAGGCCATGCAAAGAATATAACGGGTTATAAGGACCCGGTTAGTTATGGCTTTGTGAGACATCAGACTTCATTGTGGGGTCAGGAAAGAATTCTTTGCCTTTTTTGGGGCACAATTCAGAAATCCCTTCAACGTGGGTTTATTGCCTTCTTCTGGATCAACAGTGGGGTTGAACTTGTCATGTTTTTGTATAAATGGAGCAGAACCGTTAATACCAATCAAATCATAACATTAAATTAACGGTTACATCAACAGCCCGGTGTTTAAATCCCTGTCCACGCTTCTCCGTCTGCGGGCTGTAATGGATTGATGTATGGATGCCTGCGCAGCTTTTTAAATGAGTGATATGTCAGATTTTCAATTTTGCCATGTGATTCATTTCCCATAATAATCCTCATCAGCGAGGAGGAAGTCGAAGTTTAGCATCGCGTTCCGCGTTCCGCGTATCAATAATTTGGAAATAATTTCACTTTGATTGTTCCTCCTGAGAGAGTTTCCGTTAAATCCGGCGGATAATTTATTGTATGACGGCACCCGTGAGCTGGCAGAGGCTGCTGGGGTAGCCTGCGTTTAATTTCTGGAGATCAGCATATTAGCCGCGTGTATTTATCGGGGGTTTATTTAAGATGCATTGGGGTTTTTTTGACCGCCGTAGACGGGCTGTGGTCTCCACCGGAGTCTCCGACCAAGGATTTTTCACCTTAGGTCATTTCGTAATGGAACACAAAACATGGTTGGTAGAGAAGAGAGCAGAAGTGGTAGAGGTTAATAGAGCGTGGGAATATACGCATGCGCAGGGTAGGCGTAGGGTTATCCAGAACATAACACAAAGGTTAAGGGCCAGGTAAGATTTGAGGTCCTTCAGGAACTACAAGAAATCTAGGCAATCTAGATGGGCCGAGTGGATTTTGTCTGCCATTTTTATGAGCCCCATGTATAAAATGTAACCTTTTTGGCAAAGTTGGGCACAATCATCGTTGAGACCTGCGGAAGACCCTGCAGAACTCGCCATGTTTGATAACTTATACCGGAAGAGCTGTGTTTTCTTTTATTGGGACTTAAGCTGTTTGCCTATCGCAACTGGTTGTCCATTAGCTTTTTCGACGACCCAATGGTTCTATACCGAAACGGCATTCATTACTTTAATACCAGTAATAAAAAAGAATCTTTGGGTTATAACGGGTAGAAGGTCACCTTTTATTCACCATTGAAATATTCTAGTGCAGTTCTAGACCCGGCGCCGATGTTTATATGTCTCGGTTCTTTTGAATCCCAGGATAGATTTTTGTCTTATTTGTTTGAACCGAATCAGGAAACTGGAAAAAAAAGGCGAACAATGTTGTTTTACATCTTCTAAATTACCCGGGAATTCATTTCTTGTTTAGGTCTTGCCGGCTGTGACCTAAATCACCGCAAATCAATACAGATATTCTTCCCTGTACAACGAAGTACAAAATCTACTTTCCTCTATGCTCCATACAAACAGCCGTCGCTGTCGCTCATCCCGCAAACCCCTCCATCTAATTCCTCCAATAAATCTGCATTCTCCTGTCGTTTATTTCTCCCAGTTTCTGATACTTTCATTTTTCACCATCAGTCCATCACTCTCATCCTCGGACTGTCTGTTTCCCTTTTTTTTGATAGCCCACGTTTCTTCTTTGTTCTTCCTGCTTCAGTTCTTCTTGCCTTGATTTCTCAATTTTTTTCTGAATTTCTCCCATTGCTCCTCCTTCGATCTTCTCTTTCTTTTCATTTCATTCTTCCTATAGCTCAAGCACCATACACCACTCCACTATCCCTGTTCTCACTGTTTTTATCACTTTTACCCAACCCTTGTCCCAAACATGTGTGCCTTTTCTGTTGCTCCTCGTCTTACACCCTACCTGCTATAGTTTTGTCTGAGGCCGTTCTCCCACCGTCTATATTATTCTTCTTTTCCCTGCTGACCCTCTTCTTCTTTACTTTCTCTTTTCCCTTCCTATACATTCTCTCTCTCCCCTCCTTTTTGCTCCTCTCTTGCTCTTTCTCCCTCATTTGTCTTCTCCCAAGTGTCCCTTCTTGGCAACCTCACCTCACCATGATGATCCGGCCATCTCCTCTCCCTTACTTCTTTATCCCCTCTATCCGCTTCTTGTCACCATCCCACGCTTTAACCGTTGTATTCTCTCATCTCTCTGTCCTGCACTCGTTCCCTTTTTTGATCTCTTATGCTCTCCTTCGTTCCACGGGGTTGGTCTATTTGTTCCCCATTATCTCTGTGTGAAAGCTGGCAGGAATTGCGTTGCAATCAAACACACTCCCTGAGGGCCCATTCCAGCCACATGTAGCCAGATCAGTCCTCGGGCTGCTTGAATCAGTCTATTACAGAAAAAGCAGGGGGCAAAGGGCCCGAAACATCCATGATTCTGTTTTGCTTCAATTTGACTCCTGAGGAATTCAGTGCAATTCTAAAAAAAAAAAGAAGCAGGGACTCTCCGAGCCAACCGAGATCCGATAAACCTACCAAAAAATCTCATTAGATTTATCTGACTTAAATAAAAGAAAGGTCAAATACGAAGGGAAGCTTGACGGGGTTAAGGCAACAGCCAGTGGACTCCTTCTATCATAACGCTGAGAAATAAACCAGGGAGATGTATAAATGATGGTGATATAGTCCCATAGTCTTATGTTCAAGCTTTAAGAACAGGTTTTGTACACGAGAGCAAAAAAAGTGCAGAATTGAGAGTTATTATTCTCAAAGCCAGACTCTTCTGCTGGATATGGAAAGTCCTGGCCATGGTCGAAGACCCAAAGATGGAAGGGGAAGAGGTCCTCTGCTCCTCATGAGCCAGGTTGGGCCGTTCGTTGGTCTCAAACTGGAGCGACTCTCCAAGTTCCAGTACAAGTAATGTCAGGGGCCAATATATTGGTCCAGTACATAGTTCACTAGTGTATCTGTTATCCGCCAACACAATTCTCAACTGAGATGACTTTCGGGTTCTGGTACACCTGGTCTGAAGCTGCTTTGTTAGGTGATAATCATTTTATAGAAAGGTGCAAAGACTAATCATGTCGCAGCTCCAGACGTGGTTTCCTATATAACCCAATGAGTCCGCTAGCTACCCTATTCTATATGACTCGCTGCCGTCTCCGACAGCGTCCATCACACAGTCTAGCGCTTCCCTGCTCTCTCCCTGACCCCTAAACCTGGGCAGAAGGGCTGGCTGATGAATGCTACTGGGAGACTCTGATTTCCTTCGCATTGCCATTAATCATTTGGCAACCAAGGCCAGCAGAAGTCTGCTTGAAATGCAAAGAGGGTAGAGAGGTGAGAGAGAAACAGAGGGTACTCTGCCGGTATCTGGCATCATGCATAGCAGGAGAGGGGAAATAGAAACCCCTCATCTATAAAAACACAGACTCAAAAGAAATCCAGAAGCGCTGTTGTATGGAGAACCACATTGAGAGCGCCGAAAAGTCATGATTTTGATTTTTAGAGCCCAGAAGGTATTCATGGACGCAAACCTACACATACATTAAGGGATGCTCACATACTACGAGAGTATATATCTACACGATGAGTGCAAGGTACCTGGAATAATCTTCCAATGGGAACTGTAGGGGAAGAACATTTTGTTTTATTATTAATATCAAGTTAAAAAATACAGTTTGCAAAATACAATACGGTTTAGTCCAAGAATATGTTTTCAGACAGCTGCATGTTAGCCATTTGTATGAGTTCTTACTCCATTATCTGAGTCCAGTAGACAAACACTATGACTCCTTATCTTACTGCCTGTGGGAATCAAAAGAATGGCCCAGTCTTAATCACCAAGTGGGACTCTCTAACTAATGAATGCCTATAGAGAACAGACTTCATTAGCATTGCCATAAAGCATCAGCTCAGTGTGGTGTTTGAGGAAAAGGCACTCAAAATATCACATGACTGACAACCGTGGCAGCCTCCAGGTCTGCAGGGCTAACCTGGATTACTGTATACAGCACTGGGGTTTAAGGTGGGAGGTATACCATGGGACAAGGGACGTGCTGGGGGCCATTCCCTGATTCCCTAATATAAAGGAACTGGATGATACTCTTAGCCTCCTCAATCCCATCGCATCATTGATTAAGGGTTCTGCATAAGTCAGGACATCGCGCCCCTATGTTTAACTCATTTGAGAGTTTAATAAGCAGATGCCTAGGGTCAGCAGCTGCCATGTTCATATTCTATTGCCGTGTTTAAGCCCCCCTCCTGATCCCACCTCTAACAATACCCCATAACAGGCCATTTGAAATGTTAGGGGGGCTCGGGGATCGGCACGTGCAGCACATCCGCCACATAAATGCGGGAGAATCGTATGTACTTTGGGCCGCTTCCCCTGGGTATTAACCCATCAGGCTCCTGCTTTCTTGCAGCCGGGGAATTCTGGCTGAGGAGCGGCAGTTAGGGTTTGCTGATGTGTGGGATGGATTGTCTGGGAAGGCAGGGACCGTGTGCTTCTGTTTTAGCATCTCGGTGAACTCTGTCATGATCTCGGTGAGATTGGAAGGCAGAAAAGCCCTCGAACGCCATTAATCACGAGCAGAGCTGCCGGCAGCGAGCTGGTCTGAGGCTCCCGTAGGCACTTTAAATTATTCTGCAGGAAACGTGCGCGGATTGTTAGGAGGCTTAGCCCTCCTGCGCCCCTTCCACGCACATAGAGTAGCATGCGCCGAGCAGAAATAATCGGGTGCTGTAACACTGCTGCACTGGCAATCATTCCTTCTACACCGTGGCTTTATTCTTCATTCTTCATCCTTCATTCTTTCCACACATTCTCTCTATCTTCGCGTGAATATGATGTTAAAATCTATACCTCGCCACTGTAGATCGCTGAAGAATCCGCCAGCGCTAAATAAATGCAGCATAATAGTAATAATAATAATAACCGGCACTGCGGCTGTTACATTTTACACTCATTTACAGAGTATGATGGAAAGTGTAGTCAAGAATGGGCAGCGGTGGGTTTTTCCCTTAAATTTACACCTATGGGGTAGGATCCCAAGGTTCCCTTGGACGTGCGTTCACGTAGATGGGGCATGAATGGACCAGGAGCCCAAACTTTAATGCAGATGGATGGTGCCACCACGTATGGTGTGATGGTATGGATGAAACTGCTGGGGACAAGAGCATCTAGAAGAAGTTGACCAAGTAGAGGACCTTTTCCGCATTGGATTTGATCTATGCTCATTTTATCGGCTTTTTTTGCGCAGCCCCTGTATGCTAATGAGCGTAGGACTAGTCGCGTTATGAACCTCGATGACACAAGCGTTTGACTCAACTTGTGAAATGTGCCAGGCAATTCCTCTAAACCCTTTTTATAACCCACAACAGGGCGCGCAGCTTCTTGTCCTAAGTATGTGAGAATATTTCTGTGTTTTCATGCAGCGAATGGGAATCGCTTCCCTGCAGGGACCGGGGATAGTGTAGAAAATCTTGCGCGAACAGCATAATGCGATGCAGGGATAGCCGAGCAATCAATAAAGCACTCTGGAATCTGGAGGTAATTCAATCAGCGGCACAGAGAGGAGCAGGGGACGGAGTTAAAATAGCATCCAGTTTGGGTCCATCTCTTTATCCTTTTCTCATGGAGGAGCCTTTTCCGAGACGCCGAGACCATCTGAGAATTCCACGGAAATGACAACAAATTGCAAAATGTGTGATTTTCGAGATTCTGGGAATAGATCAGGGAAATCGCATGTAGCGCTCGCTTTTCTTCACAAATGAGATTCTCTGCGCCGTTATGATGAATACATTTACAGCCTCCCCCTGAGCTATTTCTCTAAAAGTGAAAGAATGTCTGTCCCTTTGCCGGTAATTGGACTTCTACCGAATCTATCATCCAAACGGTGTTAACAACATCGGCAATATATTCCGTGTACGGGGGCTTACCGGCCAACGGCGCTCAGGAATACGTACCAAGCTCTCCAACGACAACCATGGAAAATGGTATAATATAAATGGTCTGGCCCCTTATGCAAATGAGCATCATTTAATTTGCATAAAGTGCCGGCACCCTAATGTTGTGAGGTTTTATAATTCTATCCAGGGTCTTCTTTACTGAAGATACCCCAGGCATACCTTAAGGGGGGGGAGACTATATCTGTCCCATCGGCTCCCTCAACAGCCACCATAGCCATGAGTACCTCAGTAGAAGGTGGAGGGCTCTGCGCAGACTCCGTCGCTAACATTTCCTCATGAGCGAGTCCAGTCCCAGCAAAATCAGGGCTGTTGGCAGTCTTCAACTTTTGACTATAACTCAAAACAGGACAAATTGTCAATGCCCACCAACGCTGAATTAATAGCGAAAGTAACAATAAGTAAAATAATATGGTAATATCGGATGTTTTTTTTCCCTTTTTCACACTTTTTTTTTGGGCGTATAAGTAAATTGTCTGGCTCGTTGGGTTATGTCATCATGAAAGACGGGTCACAGAAAGCCTTGTTGCACATCGTAGACACATTGAGTGAATTCACCTGGAAGTCCGCTCAGCCTGCGCGTAGAAAAGGATCAGGTTCTGGCCCAGCGTGAATCTGGCTCCAGTTCTTCGGAAGACGTCACGTAGAGTTTATTTATTAGAGGCTCCTCATGCTCTTGGCTTTAACTCTTGGCATTCTAGTAGGATGACGACCAGGACGACAAACCGTCTACACTACACAAAGATTAACCCTATGACGGACAATCACGACGTTTCTATTGTTATGGATCCGTAATGCGGTTCTAGTAACGGCCTTTATGAAAAAGACATTCTAAATTCTGTAAAAGCTGTATTTTTAGAGCCCATCTGTTCTGTTTGAAATGGAACCATCGTCCCAAAACCCGAACCGTTGTCTTGTATGGCAGCTCTAGCGGTGCTCTGCTTTGCCTGGTCTATGGGGTAAATAATTCCCTTACTGACTTAAAATAACATTTTCTGCATCAATACCCACGTTCCCACATACTTACATTCCATAATTAAGCTTAGAGTCTGCTATACCCAAAAATCGCCCCCCCCCCTTGTCTAACTTCATTTCGTTTGTACAAAGAATGTATGGTTTTGCTTCCCAAGTGCATTATTTTACATTTATCAATGTTGAATCATGGTCAGCAATAGAATCACCATTTGTAATGCTTGATCGCTGATAAATCAGATTAGCATAGGAAGGCATCATCTCTAGACCATGTGACCCAGAGAATCTGCCCATTGGGGGCAAAACTGTGACACTCAGGGGGTAAACCCAGAGATTCCCAGGGTATGAATTCTTACTCTGCAAACAAAGGGCCATTTCCTTTGCTAAGTTTTAGTCTAGTAACATGACATAGTTTTTTTTATTTAAATTAATATTCTTTAGGATGAAAACACAATATTTTAAAACATTTTTCTAATTGCTATATAGCCAAAGAATAAATATTGTGTATTAATAAGATTCTATTAACCGTTATTCGAAAAAAAAAACCCTCTACTTCTCAACTACCCCAGGCTAGGATTCAAAAGGCACCGTTTGGAAATCTAAATTTTTTTTTTACAAGAAAAAGTGTTATGATGGGTGTTGTAGTGAAAGCCAGGGGTTGCCTTAGCTGCTGGGAGTTGGGGTTGCAGTAGCTACACTGCCACACTGCTAGTAAGGTTTGTAACGCTAAGCAGCTTGGCGCCAGAGGTCACTTAGCCCCAAAGAGCTCCGGCATGTAAGCATTTAACCCCCCCCCCCCCAAGAACTCAATCCAATTCCCCGATCCGGTTCGTTATCACTCCACCCCGTGGCTTTCCCCGCAGATAACACGTTTAGATATGGTTCACCTAGCCCCTGTGTGTAATGACACTATGTTATCTAGCATCTATGTCTCTCCCCTGCGCGTTTCGCCTCTGGCCCCCCTCCGTTCCTTTGTAATCTCGCGCATGTTCCCTTGTTGGAAGGAGCTCTCCATGCATATCCAGCCGGCATGGTCTGTGTTGGAGGGAGTGCTTCAGGCAGATAACAGGATGGAGACGGTGACACGGTTTAGCAGGTGAAGCGAATCCGTGTTCCTCTCCTCTCCCCCCCCCAGAGGAGTGCTGCTTATCTGTTTAGCCAGGAGCTCTGCCTTTTTTTTTTTACCCCCCCCCATCTGATAATACTACCAGGAGACTTGCATGAGGCCGATTGTGTTTGCTCAATATTTAAACATGTGTTCCCTCGATTCAGCGCATGTAGAAGCGATTTAGAGATTCAGACGTGTTTTCATTAAAAAAAATAATAATTATGCAAATGGAATTACAAAAAAAAAATATTTAAATAGCTACTTTGTGAGTGTTTTGTATGCTTAGACGGGGGATACTTTGTTACTTTTTTACCTAAACAAAATAACAAAAGAATGTGACATCATACATGACCTTTTTGTTAACTGGGGAGTAAATGCAATAGGTATTTATATTTTTTTAAAGACTTTCTGGTAGTAATCATACATAAAACAGCTTAAGCCGTCACAGACTCCATTAAAAGGTGCTGTGTGCCTTTAAGACACGGATCATCGAGATATGACATCATAACGCAACATTCCCCAGTGAGGCTGGTGGCTGCAGAGGGGGAGGCTGGGGGCGCTGCCTATGTATAGAGACATATATGCTCACGCGCATGCCCAGAGCAGAGCAGTCTCAACAAAGCCGGACGCTGAAAGAATAACCCACGACAGCTGGGGTCCCCTCTGCACTTGGGACTGTTCTGCGAAAACCAGGACAGATGGTAGATACCGTGTCAAAAATCAAATACTTTGCATGATTTATATCGTTCACCATTTGGACCTCGCAACATATGTAACGGAAACCATTGTTTAGCCGTGATAAAAAAAAAAATAATAAAAAAAAATGTCCGTTTTCAGCATGCGGCCCGCGTTTTCAACTTCAACAAACCAGATCAGTCGGGCGTAAAAAAATTGACGATGTGCACAACAATAAATTAAGTGTAAAAAATTTTAATTTCAGAAAGGGGAAAACAAAGAAATTCTACCGTTCTTCCTGGTTACTAAGGATACCTCGCTTGTGTGTTTTTTTCTCTCCCTTTGTAAGGATGAACCCGCGCTCGTCTATAACCAGGCTTTAAACCCACGCCGTTTCCCCCCCCCTATTAAGCCCACCGCGTTCCGCCTGGCGGCAGGAGAATGCGGGTCGTGAAGAGATGACCCGGGAGATGTATATATATATATTTATGAAAACTAGATCAGATATTGTATGACTTCACGCAAGATTGCCCCCCCTGTGTGAAGGTGGGATTACGCAGCGTGTTTTAGGATTGCGCAGGTTGTGATGTTTTATGGATATCGGCTGCTATACTAAATAACTGGAGAGGGTGAGGATCTAAGGATTTTTACCCCAGTCTCGGGGTGAAGGGGCAGATTCTCAGGGTAAAACAGCCGTGTGGACTCCTTTATATTCTACTCGGATCGAGTGATGTCTGAACATATCGATTGGAGTGTTTCTCATGGATGTAGAACTGTTGGAATCCCTGCCTGAATACAGGTGACCCTATTTAACCTCAGAGTTTTTTGGATTTACCCAATGGCCCTGGGTATGGTAACTGATTGTTGGGCTTCTGGGGCAATCTGTCGCTCTCTTGGTGTGTGCAGACGTGGCATTTATCCTACGCTCTCCCTTTCTAGGTTATTTTATCTCCTTTTCTATACCCTTAGCCGTCCGAGTATCCAGGCCCCCCACTCGGGTTCGACACCCCGCTAGGAGAGGGAACGTACCCTATGGCAGAATTTCATTCAAGTTAGCTGTTGTGACAGTATGTTCACCTATAGCTCTGCTCAATCGGCTTTAGGATCCCACAGATGTCAGGGCATACCTCCCAACAGCCCCGCTTCCCACAGGACAGGTAGCTCTGACCTTCGCTGACTGGCCACAGATCTCCATTCCCATTCCCATGCCTGGAAGGTGGGTGCCACGCCCTGACCATGCCCATTGGCTGCCCTAGCTCCACCCTCTTCACATAATGCCACACCCCCAGGTTCAAGTGTCCTGACTTGGAAAGTTGCGAGGTAGGCAAGGTGTCCATGCAAGGAGAACTGCGAAAAGGCAAGTGGAATATCTTTACACAGCCTATCGGTACCTACCCCCTGGCCAAGGCCAGACTGGCCCACCGGGAAACCAAAGCTGCCCCTCTGACTGCCACCTTAATGTTGTTAAAGCGGCCGGCTTGTGCGCGCCATGACGCCTAATGCCTCAGTGAGGCTCTTAGTCCCGCCACTTTTGAAGACACAACGTGATGCTCAAAGTGGCGGCTATCATAGTCACCAGAGTCCCTCGTGTGGCAGTCGGAGTCAGTCCCATGGTGCCCCTGACCCTAACAGCCATTACACCTTCATTCACCTGTATGACAAAAGAGGACGTGGGGAAAATACATGTATATAACTTTATGGGTTATTAGGGAATGACCCATGTGAGTCCTCTCTGAGTTGGGTCCTTCATCTCCCAGAACCGGCCTTTGGTGCTTAAGAAATGAAGGCGAGTTTTCTTTAAATCTGTTTGTTAATAACATGTGCCGACGACCCCTACTGATGAGCACATCGTTATTTTCTGCAGCAGCTTGTGGCATGTTAATAGGGGCCATCGCTCCTAATGAATGCATATAATAAGGTAGCCAGGGAATACCACCATCCTTGAGCATCCTCGTGGCCAGCGCTGCCAGTTCCGCCAGGCATCTGCTGCTTTCCTTCCACTCTGTTGGCCCGAGGGGGAGCAGGTCGGAGGTAAAGCTTCGCCCGTCCTCCCGTGGCTTCACAATACGTCCATATGGTCCTGGAAGAGTCCTACAGACACCTTGTCAGAGCAGATTAGGCAACCATGAATCAGATCACATTAAGGAGTGTATGCTGGCAGCCGCCCAGGGGGGAGATCAAAGTTAATGCAATTAGTAAGAATTGCGATCGCAAGTCCTAATAATGTAATATTGCGGAGATTAGGTGTGTTAGTATGTGTGCGTGTGTGTAAGTGAAAAGGATTGCGAGCCTCTCGTACTCGGCTTCTTCCAGAATGTTTGGGGCTAAAGCAATAGAAGTCATTGTTCCGTCCAAACTCCCCCCCGCCCCCGCCACCGGCTGATCTATTGATGGATGTCACTGATAGTATATTTATTGTTTCGCTTTAAGGGGATATAGGTATGTACGTGTTTGTCAGCGAGCAGATAGATCCTGACAGTCCCGAGTTTGCTGAGACAGACCTGACAACTACGTCTCAGCCGTCGCGGCAGGTACGCCAGATCTGACACTGTGCATGTAAAATGAGGAGATCTATGGACAGAACGCGCTGTGACATCATCATATCACCTCCCGTGTCATATATGTGTAAATCAGTGGCGATCGTGATGTCAGAGACTGTCTACAACTCCCATCATCCTAATTCAGCCAAGCCTAGGGCTAGAGACTGGGTAGTCTAGGGTAGCTCATCCTTTATGGGACCAGTTTCTGTTCGGCCCCCGTGTGTCTCTTTGTGTTGTCGCTGTCGCTTGGTGTGTACGCGGCGGTTGATTATCAATCTGGCCGGTCACGGTCAGGGTTAAAGTGTTTTTTTTTTTTTTTCCGGGTTCATTCTGCAGATGCCAATTTCAAGGCATGCGGATAAAAAAAAGGAATTGGAGTGAAGCGAGTGTGGGGAGGGGAGCGTGTCGGGGCCAAGGTACAGATTAAGGGTGAGGACAAATCATCTGTGGGTTTTCAGTTTGCAATTTGATGCTTTTGTTTCAGTTTTCTGCATTTTTCACACAATTCAACTTTACCACCTTGAGCCAAAAAGCAGAAAAATAAGAAAAGAAAAAAAAACTATAGAAAAAAAAACCACTTACTGCAAATGTGGTCATCCGAGGCGCCGTTTATCATGACCCATTAACCTCATTCCAATGCCTCTTTATGTCTTAAAGGAACATTCATGCCAAAACAGGGCAGTGTTGCCCCTGCTATGTAGAAATCAATCAGTGTTCTGTACATGCGCGACTTTGGTAGTGTTGCCTAACTTACGGGAAAGGTCCATGGGAAGAAAGGTGGACACGACTGCCCCATTTAAGTCGAATTCCACATCACCATCTACACCTTACATAATTCACACAGACTCCTGGCATGAAACCATGACAACGAACATAGGAGGCTGAGGCCCTGCTGGTTGGTCCTTTCAATTTGTTGCTACGGCGATTAAAACTACTTTTTGCTCTTGTACTACGTTTCCTATTAATCCCCAATATCTCTTTTATGATCATAGTTCCAGTTTATGGTAGTCACGGAAGCGCCAAGGAGAATAAATTAGGTTTAGAAGTGTTTTCTCTATGATGTCATCATCCTAAAATATGACATGGACGGTAACTGGATTTCCATCTAAATAAATGAGCAACAAGTGATACCTAAAGAAAAAAAAAAAATTCAGAAGAAGTAAAAAGTCACAAAAAAAAGAAATACAAATAACATTTATCGCCAGTCTGGAGGTCAGATAGTTAAAATGGCGGGCGACATAGGGGGTAAATCCATCTGTGAACCTTATAACTTTCTTTTTTTATACTCTAGGTCTAAACTCCAGACCAAGGACAGGACTGCTATAGGTGAAGAACCCTTACAGAAAACCTAAACAGCTGTCGAACCCACCAGACCACAGAAAGACCAGTCTTCAGGTACGAAACTCACACTACAATACTGGTTATTTTTTATTATTGTGAAGTAATATTTGCTATTATTAGGTTTTTTTGTGATCGTTAGCCATTATTTCATAAGACGTCACTCTTCTCCTGGCAGACACATTTCCACGCACTCCACACTCCACGGTTCAGGGAGCAAAGAAAGTTCTTGTGTTCTTCATGATGCAAGCGACCAGAAATCTGAGGTTTCTGTACTAGTGAAGTTTTTTTGAAAAGATATCCCCGAGATATTCACAAATACCTTCTGTAGGAAGAACATTTGACATTTTGGAGATCTTGGTGGCCTACAACGGGTGATGTGCTGGAGGTTAGCCATCACCAATGGAGCCATGAGGTCATGAACACCAGACCATTGCTGGCTTGTATCATCCTTCATTCCGTCACTGACAATACGCGCCTTCCAAACGAGGTAAACCAGTGGGAATTTTTCAGTACACATTTATGTAAAGTCACATCGTTAATGGTTAGGAACAGGTTGAGTTATTTTCAGATGCGAAGTAATATTTTGAGGACAGACGTTCTGTGCTTACTGAAACATTGGCTTCTCTTCCAGACTTTTATGATCAAACTCTTTCACACCAATCCAAAATAAAATGGCACCAAGACCTGAAACACCCAGCAAATATGCTCTGCGTGAGAGAATCGGCTACCCAAGGGATACATTTTGGCCCCTAGTAGGTCTTGGCAATGCGCTGTAGTTGGTCTCGCTCTCTGTGATAAGCAAAGTGTCGGTGCCCGGACCCATGTGCGTGCCCCTTGGAATGACTAAGCCTGCTGGCTCTCCTGGTAACGTTTCGGCTTTGCCATAGGGTGTAAAAATGTATAGGTTCACGACCGAAGACCATTATCTTTGGTTTTCATTCTAGCGCCGAGACTGTAATAATCCAAAGTGAGAGATTTGAACCGGGTCACGTTATAAAAATAACAAATAACATTAGTAGTAAAGAAAATAAAAATCTAAATGGAAGAAAACCTGCTTAAAATATCACTTTTACAGAAAAAAAAGGAGTCCAGGGAAGTTCGGCGCCGTCTACTCCATATCCATTCTCACCCCGTTTTTGAACCCCCTCGAGTTGCCCCCAACCTCCCCCGCTAGAAGGTGAGGATCCCCGAGACCGGTATCTGTCTCCCGGATCACCGGATTCCGTGTCCGTCCTCCACCCGCGACACGGCAGCCATTGTAGGTTTTGATCACCATCCAGTCCGGGACGCGGGATGCCAAGCGGAGGGAAGCTCTCATTAATCACGAGTCGGGGCTGTGGCTCGCTGCGTTCAGCCATCAGTCATCTTCATGGCTTCTTGTTTTTTAAAAGCATTTAAGATAGAAGCCATTAGCACAAAAATTAGCCCAGCCTCGAGTAGATGAGGAAGGAGAAGCGGCTTCAGGAAACCTTGACCTGAATCGGAGGTCGCGTTGCCATAGCAGCAAATTAAGCGGCTGCTTTGGGCCCCGTTTGTTCTTAGGGCCCCTGATATGGAGGGGTTTATATGGATTTCTTATTGAGTTATTTTGTATTTTCTATTAATTTATCAAGCTGGAAATATATTATTTTGTTTGGATATTGGGTGGGCACTAGACCCATAGAAGCCATCAGTCCTGAATTTGCCAGAACAGTCCTGAGCTTCTATACAAGCTATCTCACCCTTGGCATTGAGAGAGTTAATGGCTTTGCTGCTCACCTTCCCCCCGTCAATCAATGGGTTATTTTTTTCCCCGGGGGGGGGGGTAATATATTTCTGGCTGTGCTGCCCCAGCTCACTTTATGGAGAGCTGTCCATGGTCCTGAAATCTCTCGCTGCAGTTGTTGGTCTTGACCCAGATTCGGCATCGATATGCTGATCCCATGCGTGTTTAAATTCACTGTGTTAGCCTCTACCACCTCTGCAGGGAGGCTGTACCAGCCTTTCCTCTGCACGTTCCCACACTTTGCTCACCCAGCGGATGACTCCGTCTCAACTCGTGAGGGGCTGACAACCGGGGAAAATAACCAAATGGGGAGAAATATTCACACTGCTGAAGAATGGCTGCTCCTATGTAAGGGTCGGGGGAGGGGCTCGAATACATATAGCCGGCTTCTATAAACCTTTCCGTCCTGTTTGCCGGAGAAAAGACTTGCGCGACGGACTCTCCCTCTGTTCTTCAGCATGTGTTTCACCGGCAGTTGTACATCAGATGTACAGACAGACAGGGGACCGGCGACGTGACTTCCCAAAACCTGGCTCGTCTTCTCCTCCCGCAGTCTGCGGACAGATGGTGTTTGTAAATGACCTTGAAACCCATCGCAAGACCCCATCTAGCAGTTTAATGCCTGAACCCGCAGGCGGCGGTGCGTGCCGAGGCTACCTGCCCCTGCCAATGCATGCTAATGGGAAGCACGTAGAGGGGGGGGGGCGAGGAAGAGACCCGTCGAGCGGGGTTCCAAAGAACAGGAGGGCACGCGGTTCTCCAGAACGTTTCCATCGCTAACGAGGAATCCGTTCCAGGTCGCATGTATGGCCTGTAATCAAGCGCCGGCCAGCCGTAGACCATAAAATCAAGAAAATCTGTCCAGAAACCCAAAGATTAACCCTTTAGTGTACCCATCCCAAAGCTCATTCACAATGGGCTATTAAAAGGGTTAACATTTCAAGAGTCTCAATCTGAAGTCTGATCCTCGAGACATAAGAGCGACGGTCCTGCTGTATATTTTTAGGGTTTTGTCGCTTTTTTTTAACATTTTTTTTTTGTTTTTGATATTCTGGCTTCTCAAATGAATCAAATGAACATTAACGATGTAAAAAGTTTTTTTTTAAACAAATCAGTTATAATTAATAATAAATTGGGCTTTTTGAATTGTGAGGAATCCATGTTTGGCCATTCCAGATCCATAAATCCGTGGCTGGCGATCTGTGCTGTCGGGAGACACTTGGTGGGAAATTCTGGACCTGCTGACACTTCTATTCCCCATTTAATAACATTATATGGATTCCTGAAATCCACCCCAAAAGTTTGGGGTCACTGAGCTGTTTTCATGGAAATCAAGGAAACTTCATGCTGTAACATAATTACAAAAGGGTTTTCTAACCATCAATTAGCCTCTTAAACTCACAATGCATTGTTTTTGATGGGTTTAAGGACAATCCATAGTCCTTAAGGGTTAAACTTGTATCAGCGAACACAACGTGCCATTGGAGCACAGGAGTGATGGGAGTGATAAAGGGCCATCGGAACACAGGAGTGATGGAGTGATAAAGGGCTATTGGAAGCACAGGAGTGATGGGAGTGATAAAAGGGCCATCGGAACACATAGTGATGGGAGTGTTAAAGGGCCATTGGAGCACAGGAGTGTATGGGAGTGATAAAGGGCCATTGGAACACGGGAGTGATGGGAGTGATAAAGGGCCATTGAACACAGGAGTGATGGGAGTGAAAAAGGGCCAATTGGGAACACGGAGTGATGGAGTTGATAAGGGCCATTGGAACACAGGAGTGATGGAGTGATAAAGGGCCATTGGAACACAGGAGTGATAGGGAAGTAATAAAGGGCCTCTGTACGCCTATGAAGCGATTCCATTAAAAATCAGCCGTTTTCCAGCTACTATATTCATTTACAACTTAACCCCGTCTGCGCTGGATTTTCTGATCCATTTTATTTTATTTGACAAAATTTGCTTTTCTTCAAAAACAAGGACAAGCGACCCCAAACTTTGCAACCGCAGCGTACGTCTCCTGGCACGTGGGTGAGTAGGGGGTATGCGCCTTACCAGAGCAAACCTCCATGAGTTTGAGCAAGGTTTCCAACTCATATATTTAAGAATGAAGGATCTGGAAGTGCACGTTCTCTAATATGATGAGAGGGAGGAACAAATACAGTCTGAGGTTTTTACCGTTGGGAGGAAACGGGGCTGAATATTTCTTCGCTGTCGTCATGGTCGCTTTCTATTAGGTTGTCCGTATGAGGGGCAATGTTGGTCTATTCCTTGGTCTCGTCTTAGATTCTGGAGCTTTCCGCCAATCCCATACTTGCTTAAATTCCCGCCACTTCTTTTGGGAGGCTTTTCCACTTATCTCAGTAAAATAAAACCTCCTTACATGACATCTAAATGGCGCTCGGGGTGAGGGGTAATTCTCGTCCAGCCGTGGTGACCCGGGAGAAGCCCTTGTGGCCCTATGGACCTCTCCATGGTTGATGATCCCAGGATTCTGGTAACGGTTTCCATCTTCAGGTCATTATAGTTCTAGATCATGTCTCTGTTTAACCAGGTGACTCATACAAGCCGTTGGAGGCTACTCCAAGAATCTGCAGCATGCGCGACTGTAACGTTATATACCTTGTACGTCTAAGTGAAATGTATACATTTATTGTCAGTCCCAGCAGCAAAATTAATGAATGAGATTTTTTTTTTCCCGGGTTGTAAAGTTTTTTTTGTTTTTTTTTTCCTCCCCATCGTCATTAGAGCAGGAAACATCTCCGGAGTTATGTTACCTTCGCGGTAATCGCCCCCGCTGGGGTTGTAATTCCACGTGAGTTTTAGCAGGCAGACGGGCTTGTGGGTCTGTAATGAGGGGGTATAATAAATTGGCTGCAGCTCTGGGTCTTAAAGATGAAAAGATCCGTACTGTAGCCCAAGATAAAGTCACTATGGCAACGGTGCTGGCCGCTAAAAGATCCCATTTTGTTTATTTTTTTTCTGCGGATAGACTGGGTAGATGAGGTAGTAACCCCTGGAGTGCTGGAGGGTTCTTTGGTCATGGGGGGTCTTTTAATGTTGTTGCTGGTGTAATGCACTTTACGCCAAGGGGATGGTGGGAGGGTGTTTGGCATCTTTCAGGAGGCAAGATCAACCCATGAAAGGAGCACAAAAATGATCAAGTCATAGACACCCTGGTGGTTAATGTTTTTACAGACTCTCATCACTCTAAGCAGCTGTTACTGCTATCACAACGTGGGAACTTGCTGTATAATCAGGGACCTGATTGGATGTCATGAAGCGTAAGTAGAGGTGGAGGGTTGAAGTTGCCTATCCCACCCCGGCCCCTCTCCTCGAGTATTGCCCCAGGTGTAGCATTGCTCTTAGAGGTGGGATAATGCCCGCGGAATATGCTGGCTGGAATTCTCCTGATTTATGGGTTGGCGCAGGAGATTAATAGGTAGAGCATCTCCTGGTATCCTGCAGGATCCTCCAAATACCCGAACCTCTGACTGCTCATCAGGCCGGGAGGGTCAGGCTCCCAGAAATCTAAATGTTTGTGGCTTTCCGTGCCGCCTGCCTGCAAATCTGGATAGATTCTGTCCTCGCTGAAGACAATTAGCATTTTCTAACACCAAGCAGATGTTCGCGGCACCAGGAGGACGGCACCAGACGCCCCCCACCGCAATCTGTTTAGATGGGCAGCCGTAATACGGACCCCCTGATAGAACCCAGGTCCTTAAAAAGCATCCCGCGTACACCGGCCCTCGCCGGTCACGTTGTCCTTTGTCTATAAAGGGCAGAAGATAGGAAGTCCTACATCATACTATTCATTATTATTGATAAGAACGCGGTGGCAGGTTTGATATGCGGTAGTTATTATATATATATATATATATATATATATATATATATAAAAGCCCCGCATTAATAAGCTGCATGCTGTCAATGAGGAAATTCAAAGCGGTGTCATTGTGCTCGGAGGCAGCAAACAGATGGCGAGGCCACAAATCTTGGAAACGAGGAGTGGATTCATTTACAAAACAAGTCAGTTAGTGAAATTCAAGGTTCAGAGACACGTTGGCACCGGCGTGCGCGGAGCGGCGTCTGCAGAATGTATGCGCTGTGTAGCGTCGGCACATAAACACCGAGAGAGTCTGTGCATCAAACTGGCGCTCGGATCCGCTCAGCCTGGATCTACGTTCAGTTACTTATCCGGCAAAGCCCCAGTAATCCAGAATTCCCCCGTGCCAGGACTGTCCTAGTAAACCCAAGACTGTCTGCATTAGAGCTGCCCTTTTTAGGTGTCTGAGTAATCATGAAGCAACAAAACACGTTCCTTCCACGCAAGTGTCTGCCAAACCTAATGTCTTAATGTGAATATTTGGAACAAAGAACATATGGGTTTCTTGCAGGTGGGATCGTTCTCTTGCGGAATGTGTAGGTTAACCTTTGTGTGGATATTGGAGATTTACCTATACATTATACGGGGCCATCTCAAGTTTTCCGCAGAAGAAGCTCGCCAAGGTTGGTCCTCCATAATACAAGTCTGGTGGATAAAGTCTCCTTTCGTTTTTCTAGCTCCCCTCCTTATTCTTCTCTCCATCCAGACTCCGTTCTCATATTTAATGCGTTTTCCATGCAAAGGAGAGATCATTCTTTCTGTTTATCAACCATCAAGCACAGCCTAAGAACAATCAGCCGGGGCAGAAACATTGAAAACGACAGCAGATAAGAAAGTATCTGTAGTTCCTAGTTTGTTGCAGGCAAATTCTCCTTAAAAGTCTTTCCTTCCTGAAATGAATTTATGAAATTACTGAAATATGACTTCACGGATCTGACGGCTTTTTTCTAACGAGCACCGATCTTAAAGGAACAGTCATGCTGCAGAGCTTGGAGGGGCAGTTTTACCTGGGAACAGGGGGCAGTAGCAATGCTCACACAGGGCTGGCCTACGGTAAAAGCCGTAAAAGTGAGACTGTTCGCACAGTTTGTGAGCAGCCGGAAAGCGGTGGGTACTTTAAGGGGGTGAGAAAATGAGTAGGTAAGGAGGAATGAGTAAGTAAGGAATACATGTTTGAGTGAGAGTATATGTATAAGTGTGTCTGTGCTAGCATGAATGTGTATGGGTAAGTGTGTGTGAGTGTGAATGTGTGTGTGTAAGCTGTATGTGAGCATGAATGTGTATGGGTAAGTGTGAATGTGTTTGTGTAAGAGTGTGTGAGTATGAATGTGTATGTTTGTGTTCATGAATGCGTATGTGTTTGTGTGTTAGCATGAATGTGTAATTGTGTGTGAGCATGAATATGTGAGTGTGTTAGCATGAGTGTGTAAGTGTATGTGTATAAGAGTGTGTACGTTGGTGTTATTAAGACATTATGCCAGTGCATATGCGAGTTACTCGGGTTACTACTACTACCTCTCCCCTGGGTATCTCCCAGTAGCGCATGGGCACTGGGCTAACACCTGCCTTGTCATATAGCAAGCAATACTCATGCATACGCGAGTAAGCTGTTTGCATATGCAAAAGGGCATTGCACGCGGTGCTCCTCCATGCGCAGAACACCATTTACGATACCCTCCAGTGGTTCCCCCCTAATTTGCTCTGCCAATCGCAGCCGTCATATAGAGATAAAAGTGAAGATCCCCAGGGCAGCGTCCGAGGGACATTCCCAACGCCGCAGCTTCTCATGGGAACGCCGCATACATTATACACACAGAGGAAGGTTAAGTGAGCTTTGATTTGCCGTTTCCAATGAACGGTGGTCACTGCGTTCTCCTCCTATGTAGTCAGCGTTCAGTCCCCCCCCCCATGTTTAATTAAGTCCTGCAATTTTAACCAGCGTGGTAGTAAAGAAGAATAGTATCTGTGCAGCCGTGGTGATCAGATGAAGCCGCGCTCGTTACTGTTTGTGTACATGATTCTAGGCCATGCAGAAGGAGTTTTGAAGTTAATGAGGTTCTAGCTCTTATCTCTCTCAATTCCACCCCCCCCCGCCTTTCTCTTTTCCTCGTCTTTTCCAACATTCATCTGCGTTTAGATTGGAAGTCTCTGCAGTCGGTGTTTACCACCCCCCCCCCCCAAGTGATCACCGAGATAGCTATGATTGGCCTAACGAGCAATTAATTAATGAGCAGAATGCTTATATAATAGGCATGAGCTGACCTTTCTTGGATCCTGGCAGGCTGTTCATCTCCAGAGAGAAGCGTGAACCTTTACCTCCCCATACATGTACATGTAATATCGGAACACGTGTGGAAGAGGCGGCGAATGATAAGACCATATGTCTGTGGTGAACACATTTCATCCTTAAGCAAGGAAATGCAATTAGTCCAGCTCGATTAATCTTTTATGAAGTCATAGGTTAGAGTCATTTATGCCAAAAGTATAAATTGATTTCATGGGTAAAAAAAAAATAAAAATCTGAAAGAAGAAATGTTAGAAGAAGAAGCCAGAAGAAAACTAGAGGGTCAGAGGTTTAGATGGAACGTAAAGAAGTTACATCTCGCTTTATTTCACGCCGTGCAAATGGACACACAATTGCTACGTTTTTTTTTGGGGGGGGGGTTGTTTCAAATCAGAATTAATAAAGGACACTTATTCTGGAAACAAATGTTTAGCTGTCCTAGGAGTTTGGGAACGGAGGGGCTTGGCGTGTGAAATGACCAGATGGTGAAGGTTTGAGAGGAGTCAGATGTTCTCCAGCTGAGTTTAGGAGATGTAACTTGGCAGGTTTGGCTGTGAGCGGCAGAATCTTGGAGGCCCAACGCACAACACAGGCCATGGACTTAATTGTACACAAGAAATACAATCGATGATAATTGTGTGTCACTTTTGCACTGTTCACTTGATTGTTGTTTTGGAGGAGAAGGACATGGGTGAAGAGGACCCTATCAGCTGAGGGATCTTCTTAGAAGGAACCCCTACCTATAAACACTCGTCAGTTAACTCTTTATTAATGAACATTTTGAGATAAGAACCTGTTGATGTTGAGTGACGTAATGATCTTTAGGGCCCCGTTGGGACTTATGGGTGTATACACTAAGAAGTTACGTCATATCGGCACATTTTAACACTCACAAAACAACCCACGTATTTACTAATATGTGAGTACATACCTGTGCTTTAATGAGCACCTGAAATTCACAAAATCTAGTTAACACCCCCCCCCACAAAAATATTTCAATACATTTGCAACCAAAAGGGGAGGAAAATAAGCAAGGTTCCCAAAATATTACGGCTGTTCCATGAGATCACCCCCCTTTCAAAAATATTGCCCATTCCTATCGAGCGAGTAGATTTTTACTAATCGCCCTCACTGCCCTTTATTGGCTCATTAGAGGGAACGGTTTGGAGAGATTACTCTACCCGAATGGTTTATCTCCAAATGTCCACTCTAGCAAGTCCACTATCCTTACTCATTTTTGTAACAGAGCATGTATCTGGGATTATGTGTAATGACCGGCTGTGGCGTAAAGTCAGCACTTTCAGTGTTTTTCCCCTTAAATTGCTCTTTATACTAATATTGCATGATGTAATTAATATAAAACCGAATAGCTAATTGCCTGTCCCTGTGGTCGTTTGATCCTGCCCCATGTCCGTGCAGATAGTAGACTTGGTAATTGATGGACGAGTCCATATGGCTTCACCAGCTAAGCCCAGGGCCAGAGTGTGTGCCTTTGCCCTAAGCACCCCAACCTCATATCTCTCCCTAACCACCATCCACGTACCCCAGGTCCAGCTTCAAACATTTGCATTTCTTTGCGTTTGACACATGGCCACTTGATGTGGCCCCCTGGGAAATACATAGGTGATGGTTATCTCCTTTTTTTACCCTAGTTTGGTGCATCTAGTGTTCCTCCTTAGCCTCTATTCACCCGGAAGCCAGCACTATGTGAGTCGATCGTTCACTGGAAATGTCTGTCCAGTCTGACAAATCTCATAGATTTTACTGACCAAAAGATTTCCTCTTTCTCCGTCTTCTCCTCCCGCATAACTCATGTCCTCATTTCTCCTTCCAACAAACTCGCTGTCCCCGAATCCTTCCCTCAAGACAAATTTTGGTATTTCTCTCTTTTTTTTTTTAATTGTCAGGTAGGTATCTAATTGGCAATTATGCAGAGTTTGCAGAATCCGCTAGCATAAAAAGTGTCAGCGCATTAATAATAAATGGAGTACAATATATTCTAGGAGCTTAAACACCAAAAGCATGACTGCTAGAATTATAAGAGGCTTGGAAGCCCGAGCCAGGTACATTGTTAACTGTATCCATACTTGTAGAATCATTAATGCCTTTGTTTAACGTTTGCTGGTCGACATGCATAGAAAATGACATTGACCACATACAACACCCAAGCTACATTAGACCCTCTTTGATCTTTGTCTACCCCGCTTGCAAAGATAGCTTGAAGTGCATCACAAGTACACAGTTGGTTTACGTTTTTGTTTAATGCGTCCTCTACTGGGAGACCATTCCCAGAATATCCAGATACTACGGCATTGTGACACAGAACCGAGTATTGATGAGCATCTTACTTATTGCCTCCTGGATGAATGAAGAAGTGAAGACATCATGGTAGGAGCTGAAGCAGAGATGGGTGCTTTTTGGAGTCCCTCAAACAAGGCAGAAATAAGAATATTCCTGAGAAGTTGAGTACCGGGGCTGACGGTCCATTAAGTAGCATCTTTGGTTAAGTAACGATATCCTTTAATCCTAGAAATGTAAGATTTTTTAACTTTCAGGGTCCCCACTATATGGCCTCAACCTCATTTTCACTAACCCCCATTCCATTGCTCCTGCTCCACTCAGCTTTACCCCTTCTTTAATACCTACTTTGTCCTTGATTGCCTTCTCCATTTTTTCTTCTCTATATCTCCTGTCCCCAGCATTCCGTAAACTCCTTCGCTTCCGATTGCCTTGTCTCTTTCTTTCATATATCTTATCCCGCAGATGACTTCTCGCCTCAACCTCCTCCACTTTTAATTGCCTTGTCTCCTATTTTATATATTGCTCCCTATCCACTCCCTAGTTTCCTGCTCCCCTCCAGGTCACAGATCTGCCCCTTCGCTTCCAATGCGTTAGCCCCCTCTACGACTCCACCGCCTTCTCGTTGTTGTCTGATCGTCTCTCTGTCGCATCCACCGGGGACTTTGTTTGCATCTTTTCTCTTCTACTGTTGTGGGCATTCAGCTGTTAATCGCACAGCAGTGTCAGGAATGGGAACACATTTCTCATATGAAAGTAACAGGGTTGATGAAGCTAATAGCCTTGGTGCTTCCTGCGCTCCATCACCATGACACATCTCCAGCAGAGAGAAGTCAGTGATCACGAAACAATCTGGAAGGTATCCTGCCTCCATCCTTTCCTGTGTCCCTTTCCCCCGCTCCTCCCGTCTCCTCAAACTAATTAGAAGAGAGAGTTTAAACACCGAGGAGTGTGTTAAACAGCAGTCAACGGCACAAAATACACACACGTCTAGTGACACATTACAGACGAAATGATTTAGCCGGACAGATATGAAATTCTCGCAGGTGGAAAAAAGTGCAGTTGGATTTCTCAACAACATTCTTTATAATATTTTTGAAATTGGTGATAATGGTGAACCTCAAACTTAAGAATGTTGGAGATCCAATGTGGTAACTACAGGGGTTGCGGAAAGTGGAGCCGCAGTTGGATCCCCAGTCCTACAAGCCATTAGGGTTAGTGGTATCCAACCTTCTTGGCATATAGAAGTGCAGATAAAGAGGACCTGTGTAGTGACGTATTGCTAGGACCACGTCCTAGACCTTACATGCCTGGCATGGATCACTGAATAAGAATGATTGGGACCTTGCTGAGTTTTTCACCAGGATTGCCTTTTACTATCCAAGTGAAGGGTGATATTGACCTACTCTATGACCACATCTCTTACTTCCCACTTAGCCTATGTTTTTGGGATCCACTGATGTATTCCCAACCATCTCCAAGAGGTACCCACAGGCCACTTTCCAAAGAAATTCCAAAGTTGTGTGAATGAAGTTTGTGCCACGTGCAAACTTACACAAGTGCTAAATCATTTCTGAGATTTAAGACTATCACGAGTGGTTAACAAGCATGAGCTGTAAGGCTGACAAAAGAATGGAAAGACTCGATGGACCAACTGGTTCGTATTTGCCGTCATAATCTATGATTCGTGTCCTGGGAAGCTGTTAGACTTTGGTTGATACATCACCAGATGGGTGCACAAGAAGGCAACGCAAGCACTTGTCATGTGTGGAGACAACTCTACAAAACATGGCAATGTGTTGTTGACATGGAAGCATATTCATCAAACAGAGATGAATGCGTCGCTACTGTATCGGATCCATGACACGTGAGCTGCTTATCTCCTCTTGACAAATGTATCTCCGTTTTCCTGTGACCTGGATGATACTGTGTCACACATGAGATACACATTGATGATCGAGAATGTTTAACGGTGACATTTTCCCCAAGTTCTGGAATTTCGCTGTAAATAGACATTCTGTGAGATGCCCCAAATGTGTGCAGTGCCCGACGCCTGAATCTGTGCATGCGCCAGGAAAAATATGACTCTGATTTGTAATCCAAACCACGGTATTTTCAATCAGACGGTAAAATGACGCCGCAGACTGATGATCGTGCTTCAGGCTAAACAAAAGAGCTAGGATTCCTAGGGTTAGACTAAAGCTTACATTAGAGTCATGGGGTGGGTTTGCGTGTCTTACCCTGAGAGAAGGCTGAGTGAAGATCCTCCAGGCTGTGGGTAAGATAAGTAACCAGAACCCTCGATTGCATATAAATTCACTTAATATGGGGTTTTAATGGCTACGCCCAAGGTTATCAGCACCTTCGATATTCATTTGGTTAATGATCTTATGACACGAGGTGTACTTCCCTATACTATAAAAAAAATATAACCTTGTTATATTTGTTATTTTTTTTTGTTTGTTTTAATAATACATATAGACAAATTAAACATCAGATAAACAAAAACAATAATAAGAGAAAAAAAAAGAAATTAACAAATGCGTTATCATCCTTAATTTTTAAGTATATAATGCACATTTATATTTCATTTAAAGTCTTGCGTATATCAATTTTTATATTAAAAATATTTAAATTTGTGCATAAATCTAACCACATCACCCCAGATAAATAGTAAAGAGAAATGAAAATAAACAAGAAAAGTATATTTATTTGTTATTTTTATATTTATATTGTGATGCTCATCCAAGCGCTGGAGGGACTTAATAAACCCATTGTGCTACACCCTACACACACTTATAAATCATTTATTATACATAAAAATAAACCTAGTAATTAAAATTATGGTCTTCTAGTACTTAACAAAAAACAAAGGGTAGTTATTTGACCAAGTTGTTCACCTTTTGAAAAGCACACACTTTAAATTGAAATAGTCTATCCATCTAATCTGTGATTTTATGTAGTAATAATAATAATAATAATAGCGCGTACGACCACATGCCGGTTTAGGACGGATGCTGATGAAGGAGATGAAAAGGCTTCAGTTATTTCTCGTACAATAGGTACGTTTCATAATTAATGTTCTTTTTTTTTCCATTCGCTGGTACAACAAAAAAAGTTAATATCTTTAATGTATTCCGCAGGGCCGTACTTAATCACACAAATCATGCAACAGACACGTAACTTATCCGTCTTTGCCGCACGCGAAGGGTTAATTGCTAAAGTCAGCTGAACTTTTGATATTTCTTTTATTCAAGCTGATTGAAACCAAAGGCTTATTTCAAAGAAACACTGACGCTTAAAAGAAATCAAACAAAATAAGGTTGATATTAAGATACCCCAAAATCAGACGCCGGTAAATGAAAAAAGATATTATATATATATATATATATCGTAGGACTTCCGAAATACAGGTTTATCAGTTTTTTTACTGGTAAGCTAAAGGGAAGAACTGGTTAATAATACCAATTAAATGCCAATTTCCCATAAATTGGATTCAAATGGATTTGTCACGTATCTACCCACACAGATAATGACATATAATCAAACGTATAAATATTTTTCACCATTATGCCTTTGTAACGTTCGTAAAACAATTATAAATTTCAAAATGTTTAATTTGGCAAATGTCACTTTTTTGTTCTTTTGTTGATTCGATTTTTTTTAATTAAAAATAATAATAATAATAATAAAGAAACTCCAAAAGCTTCTACTATAGAAATGATAACCGTAAAATACTTCATACAGGCATCTCTGCGGAACGTACATTCAGAAAAATATCTAGTGAACTAATTATAATCACATAGAGAAAAAAACACCCAATTTACGGTGTATCAGATAGACGGCATATAATGTGGTGTCATCTCTGCTCGCGGAAGACCTAAAATTAGCTCCAATAAATAGCAGCGAACTGATAATATTAGTATATATTCTGAAATAATATGCCATTTTGTCCGCTGATTGATCAATTTAGATATTAAGGCAGCCAATAACCAGAAATAACAGGCAGGGAATGCGGCTGGAGAGAATGCAGGCAATTAGATAGTAATTGTTACTGGATGTACGGCTAGAGTGCAAGTTCTTATTAAATCGTAGACGGATTGTGAGACCGAGCTCCCCTGATTGGGTGGGAACGAGCCCCGCACATCGTTTTCGAGGGCGCGAAAGCCACTTGTGTTGGGCAAATGGCTGATTATCTATTGTACATCAGTACAGGAGACGCTGCGCTAACCCGGCCAACTTTGATTATGTCTAAAATATATATATAGATCTTAAAATATTATGATTTGTGTTGTATTGAAATTGATTAAGTGGTTTCAAGGAGACATCCTAAGCTGAAGCACGTTCAGAAGTACTTGGTTGAGCTGTTGGAGATGTGACTACTAATGTTGGCCATACATTGTTGCCATGACCAAAAACCGTGGAGAACCTGAAATGTACCAGTGAATGTTAGGCTACTACAGGGCTTTGGTGTCTCCTCAGGGTGCTTGCCCCTGGCAAAATGGCCAACCCGCATTCACGCTTCCAATATGGCCGTCAGGTCATGGATCGCTGTGTAAGGGTGATCAGATCTGGAGCGTTGAGCGCTTGGCTTTAATGGAGTTGCTGTGAACTCATACTTCACCTCCTAATGCACCGGGGGCAAACTTGGAGGACCAGCAACGTGCACACGTTAAGGACATAGGAAATAAACACGCACACACACATAGCTTAATACGTGAACTGTTTCAGACATGTGCTCCACGCTGCGGTCATCCAGATAATGTATTAATATTATCAGTTCACTGCTATTCATTAACCTAATTTTTGGACTTTCTCGATGAGCGATGACACGACATTAAATGCCGTTTCTTTATCTGATACGTTGCAAATTGGGTGTTTTTATGTGATTATAATTAGCTTACTGGATACTTTGTGCTCAACAGAGATTCCTCCATGGGAGATTTTTCCTTTCTCATATTTTGTATTACAAATGGAAGCCTCCGGGAAATCATTTATTTTTTATTTTTTTTTATTTTTCAACAAAAAAAGTTGACGTTGTGCAAATGATACATTGAAGTTTCTACTTCTGAATACTTAAAGGGGCATAATCATGAAAATACACCCAAGCTGGACTTTCAATGGTCACCAGTTGACCAGAATGTTGGACGGTTTCCGAAACTGTCCTGGACAACACGTGGACAACCTATGCAGCATACGATCCCCACTGCTGTTCCCGGGTCTGTCGCCCTTAAATTCTATTTTCACCTCCTCAGTCTCATAAAATAAAAATCTCATCTCCGTGGCTGTCATTGCGGTGATTAACAGGGCAGAGTCTGCCGCTGTACCTGCGTCCCCGAGCTCTGCTTTATTTCTGATATTTATTGTGTACAAACATGGAGTTGATCTGCCTGTAACTCAGATCTCACTTTATAACTTATCACCGGTAGGAAGCACCAAAAGAAAACTAGAAAACCCTGACAATAAGGGAGAGACATCATTTCCCCAAGCGTTGGGACATCCTCTTGCTTCAATGGATCAGACTAGACAGAATGAGAGTTATTCTCTACCGTGGCGATGAATGATTGGGAAATTTACACTCATTCCCCCACCTGGAATAAATCAGCAAGGAAGTGAATATTTCAAATGAGGTTACAAAGCATGGGATGACTTAAACTACTGTCTCTCCGGTGTGAAGGCATCAATATACGCGGTGACCTAATTCACCTTCGACTTCTTAAATTCATCGTTCAGGGTACCACTGATCTTAATACAGTACATTTGTCCATGAGCATCCTCGCCGAATGGGCCATGTGGTTTTACCTAGCCATAAATACCCCCACTCTACTCCCATTCCTGATCGGGTCTTTACGTGTGATGTGACCCAGACTACATGTTACATGCAGTGTAAAAGAGTTATTTGACTTCCAGTGGCCATAGAGACGTAATGAAATCTCCCCGATTCTCCATGGGCCTCTCGCTGTGTTGTTCTGTGTGCACCGATGTCATGAAACAGATATCGTTCCATTCTTCATTCTGAAATCACACACGTTTATCATACTCAGGACCTGCAAAATATTAACCCTTTCGACTAATACTTTAGCAAAACTACAAGTTTTATAAGCCTTATTCGGCTGGCGGCTTCTAATGTAGAGGATTAATGCCGAGCTAGTGGGACCTCCAGGTGGTCTGTGCATCCTTTGACCCAATCTGGGCCACTTACATATCTTGTTGACCAGCATACATGTTATGTGTGATGCCATTGGGCCAGTGTGCCTGATGATCGATGGAAGACCTCAGTACTATACGACCTTGGCACTTTCATCGTTAACACTTATGGACAAATGTACTGTATTAAAATCAATGGTACCCTAAACGATGAATTTAAGAAGTCGAAGGTGAATTAACCTAAAACCCTAGGAAGAAAGAGAGAAAATATATATTGGGGAAAAAAAACCCAACATAAATTGTCTGTTGATTTAAATCATTTGTACTTCCTAGCATTGGTTGGTGCCTGAACATCTTCACTTGTCATCCGCTCTTTAGGGGATCATAATTCGATGAAGGGTATGGGGCCCATTGGCCAAAGCCGCCAAGTACAGCATGAAACCACTTGTGATTAAGTAAGACTGAAATAATGCCTAGCTAGGCCTACGTCTTGAAGATGAGTTAAGGGCCATTTGCTTTTTAATTTTTGCTTGGTGGGGTCACCTCTTCCTGCCCTTTAATTCATCCCCTATCAGTGTAATTACGACGCCGCTGTCCTTCCTTCCTATTAATGCAGAGTGGCAGCGACTGATTGGAAGTGGCCCCATCGGCCCCTCCAAACCCAGCGTTCTTGATATAATTGGTGCGTGAGCGCAGGTTTCAGAGATACGGCAAAAGACGCGGGTATCAGATGTTACGGACAGAACTGAAAACAAAACCTCGTTGCTTCTTCAGCGAACGTAAACATTCAGTGTTTCCAAATTGCGATGTTTGTCCACGTAAAGTAGCTGTCACCGGCCAAAGGGCAGAGAGCTTCAGGCAGACAAATTGGCTGCCTTTTTGTTTGGTGTAGAATTTCTGGGGAATAATTATTGTTTGTGGTTTGTTTTTTCCAGCGAAATCGTACGATATGAAAGCCGGCGTGATCTATAGATTATTCTAGAGCCGTCGCTGATGAAGGATCAGTCGATATATATACAGCTAATAGTCTATATCTATACGCAGCCTCTCCGCATGCCCCCCTCCCCCAAATACTGCAGAACAAACGAGAGACATGAGCGAAACACGTATGACCCCGGGGTAGATCATAGGAGGGTTGAAATCTGCCCCTACGAGGTTTGATGACCTGGAGAACCTTATGGCTCTCTGTTATAATCACTGATTAGCAGATTTCTGCGAAATTCCCCTGCTTTATGTTAAAAAAAGGGAATTTTTAAAAACATTTAGGTAATAACGGGGTTATGTAAATGTTTGTAAAGGTCCGATCTGGCTAATTCAAATGATTCTTCTCTTTGCATCCTGATGAGATGGCTTCATGTGATACTTTGGGCATAATGAAATCTCAGATATTACATTTTTTTTTGTCTCATAACTCATGTCAAATTACCGTGGTATTACAATTAAGAGATTTTTAATACCGTTTCACAAAGAAATGAATGTGTAGAATTTCCTTATTTGCACAACAAAAGACACCATGCGTGTTAAGAAGATAATCGGACCTATTTTTAGGAGGTTGTGTCTTCTCCACCCAAGCATTCTACAGGCGCTGCCATTTGGGCAACTGAAGGAACGATCAAAGATGGTTATTGAGCTGGTAGAGGATGCAACTTGTCCTTGGGGGACCTGTGGAGACCCCGCAATCGGTTATGGATCATAGGTAAGACCTCAACCGGAAGACTGTGTATGGTTGTGACCAAGTCCATGACTTCAGAAAGATAGAAATCATTTTAGAGAGAAGGGCAAACGCTAAAGCGATACGAAGAACAGAAGATATCAGGAAAGATTACGCAACCTCAACGTGGAAAGCAACAGGCGAGGGGCAAAGGACAGGCTTCCCAGGACCCCATTAACATTACTGATGGTCCTTCCTATTGATAGCATCAGACACTTTGAAACACAGACTCGTAGATGCGACATCACATTAACATGGTCCTTCAAAGAAACTTATGGATGAGGAACAAGTTAGATTCCAGAAGGCATTCTTACCGGCAGGTCTTCTACATTGTTTTAACACTTCTCCAGGCGCTGTTACAATACTGGAACAAGAAAAAAAACCCAGTATTTTCTATCTATAATGACGGCACAGGTTGTGTAGGCTGCTGTTATTCTCAGTTTATTTCGGTACGACACTTCAGTCTCCTATAAATCAGGCCACTAGGAATAATGAGACAGATGGGAGGGAAGAGAAGATTTTTTTTTTTTTTTGGTTTGGCGAGTACATAATTCAGCTTAAAGGCAGGAAAGTTTCTGACGAGTCCATTAATTATTTATTTCCAAATAACTTCTTCTAGGACAGGAGCGGTGGGAATTATATCTGGCTTCTAATGTTTTAGTTATGTTCAGGAGGAAAAAAAAAAACAGTCTATAAAAAAAAAAAAAGAAACATGGTGGGTAACATAATAACAGAGCCGGTCTTAATGGCCTGTGTCCCAGGCAGATGCCCAGGTCCCCTGAACCAGAGGGGCACTGGGTAGGATTAATACCCATCCTGATTTTACATGGACAACCCCCGCACGAAGAAATAAGTCCCAGACTGAACTATTACCTGTTCCTGTTTCTTTCTTGGATTATCCTTTTTTGTACCATAGCCCCATTAGTAAATGTGTCCCTTGCCCCAATAACCCTCCCGATACTCCTCTGGGTTCTTCGTGGTATCTACCTTCTGGTTTCTAAATTTAAATTGTAGGCCCCGTTCAGCCACCCTTGTTGCTCCCTATGCTATTGCTCTGGTTGGTCATTGTGTTCCCGCTCCTTCCCTGGTTGGTCATTGTGTTCCCGCCCTCCTCCCTGGTTGGTCATTTGTGCATTCCCGCTCCTTCCCTGGTTGGTCATTGTGTTCCCGCTCCTTCCCTGGTTGGTCATTGTGTTCCAGCTCCCCATGTTTGGTCCCGCTAAATGAGCCTTCACATATTTAATGTGCCATTGGCTGGAGATAATGGTGGACTACTCAATTTGTGTTTCTACGTTGCCGCCCTGAGTTACAATTGCTCTAGTTGCCCTTAAAAACTCAGTGTTTTACCCCAATATATCGCGTGTATTTTTGCATCCTGACAGCTCATGTTGTGGCTAGTGGTACGGCTAGTGGTTTTCTCCAGAGGAGCAGAATTACTCTCCACCGGGTCACCTATAGACCTGGAGGGTATTTAGCTAGCTGCATACACAGGCTGGGCTAGCCATGCGAGGGATTGGGCTAGCCACATATGTAAGTGGGGCTTAACACTGTATAAAAGTGGGAGGGGATAGGGCAGGGAGCGGGCGTGGCCAGACATCACTCCCGGGACCGTAGAATTCCCCGGTATGGCCGTAGTAGTACTGGGGCACCGATTCATGTATGACCCACCCTACGTGATCATATAAGTATAATGTTGATGATTACTTTTTAATAAAAAAAAACGTGAAAAAACGCACACTGTTTGCAGACATTCGATGGATAACGCCTGAATCTGCCTTCTTGGGGTAGAGATGTCATATTCCGAATAAGAATTCTCTCGGTAAACCTGTCACTGTGATCATTTACTACAAATTGCCGTTCAGAGGGTGATCCAGCTTCTTCTCATCGAGTGGTCCGGTGACAGAAAAACAAAATCTTGGTTTTGTCCAAAAAAAAATCTAGCAAAAAAAAAAAAACCTAAAAAATTCTGGTTACAGAATTGCTCATTTAGCCGAGTCCCCGCAGAGCGGCTCTGCAGGCATCCCCCCGAGATGTGACAGATTACCGAATGGACGTATTCATTTGAATCTGTCTAAATAGGTTAAACAAGCGCGTTCTGTTATCTCTTCATCCCTGCCCCAGAGTCTTCGCGCAACAGATTGTCTCGCTCGATGATTTAGAGCTGGAAGGTTTCGCCGTGACGCACGGCGATGGAGAGTTCCAGGGATGAAACAATTTTTGCCGAAACAGCTGAGGTGACAGAAGTCCCATTAACATCAACATATGTTTAGGAAACCCAGAGATGGAGTACGAAGCAACCCAGCAGATAGTCTGGGGAGGAAAAAAAAGAATGCTAATTACTTTCAAGCCGCTGGGATATACCTTGTTAATTTTCAGGATGAAAACAGTGGGGATGGGGAGAACCTCGAAGCACCCTCAGTCCCAACCCAACCTCTTCCACCGTTCTCCTAGTTCTATAAAGCAGAAATAAGGCATTTAACTCTAAGCGTGGCAAAAAACGATTTTTCTAGCCTAATGTCAGCCTAATTGCAGTGTTTTGGCGCGGAGTGATGCCCCCCCCCCACATGGGGGTAGACACACGGCTCCTGAAAGTAAGACGAGACCAACGACTGATTAAGGTTTCAGTCTTTACTGCAGGAAAAATGGACAACCAGAGGAGACCCAATGGCCCAGATCTGCCGGCAGATTGTTTGCTTCTATATCAATTTGTTTCTTCTCTTTGCTATCATTAAAGATTTTTATTATTTTTTAATATGTATTCTGGAGTGGGCCTTGTTATTTGTAGCTAGAGGAGCCTCAGGTCTCGCTCACATACTATTCACTAAGCCCAGGCCTAGGGTGGCCAGTCCCGGGGGAGCCCCGTGATGCCCAGTCACTGGGCAGCTTAAAAGGCAGATCATTGATCACACCAACTGGCCCATTTCTTCTTTACCATGCTTCCTTCCTAAAAGTGTAGTGCCCGGATACAGCGCCATAACCTGACGCCTATTAGAAAGGTAAATACACCGCTGCGTTTACAGGTACAGCTACTATTCTAATGTTTGGGGTCATTTAGCTGTTTTTGTGGAAAACAAGGACATTTCTATCTGTAACATAAATGCAAAAGGGTTTTCTAACGATCAATTAGCCTTTTAAACATAAACTAGAGTTAGCGAACACAACGGGCCATTGGAACCCAGGAGTGATGGGAGTCATAAAGGGCCATTGGAACACAGGAGTGGATGGGAGTGATAAAGGGACATTGGACACAGGAGTGAGGGGAGTGGATAAAGGGCCAATTGGAACCACAGGAGTGATGGGAGTGATACAGGGCCATTGAAACCGGGAGTGATGGGATGTGATAAAGGGCCATTGGAAACAGCGAGGAGTGATGGGAGTCCATAAAGGGCATTGGAAACAGGAGTGATGGGAGTGATTAAAGGGACATTGGAACACAGGAGTGATGGGAGTGATAAGGGCCATTGGAACCCAGGAGTGATGGGAGTGATAAAAGGGCCATTTGAACACAGGAGTGATGGGAAGTGATTAAAGGGCCATTGGTAACCAGGAGTGATGGGAGGTCATAAAGGGCCATTGGAAACAGGAGTGATGGGAGTGGGATAAAGGGACATTGGAACACAGCGAGTGATTGGGAGTGATAAAGGGCCATTGGTACGACAGGATGATGGGAGTGATAAAAGGGCCATTGGAAGCACAGGAGTGATGGGAGTGATAAAGGGCCATTGAGCACAGGAGTGATGGAAAGGATAAAGGGCGCATTGGAACACAGGAAGTGATTGGGAGTGATAAAGGGCCATTGGAGCACAGGAGTGATGGGAGTGATAAAGGGCCATTGGAACAGCAGGAGTGATGGGAGTGATAAGGGGCCACTGGTAACACAGGAGTGATGGGAGTGATAAAGGGCCATTGGAACACGGAGTGATGGGAGTGATAAAGGGACATTGGAACACAGGAGTGATGGGAGTGGATAAAGGGCCATTTGGAACCGTGGGAGTGAATAAAGGGCCATTCGAACACAGGAGGTGATGGGAGTGATAAAGGGCCATTGGACACACAGGAGTGATGGGAATAGTCATAAAGGGCCATTGGAAGCACAGGAGTGATGGGAGTGATAAGGGACATTGGAAACACAGGAGTGATGGGAAGTACTAAAGGGCCATTGGTACAACAGGATGATGGGAGTGATAAGGGCCATTGGAACACGGAGTGATGGGAGTGATAAAAGGGCCAATGGAACCCAGGAGTGATGGGAGTGTAAAGGGGCAGTGAACACAGGAGTGTGGAGTGGATAAAGGCCATTGGAACACAGGAGTGATGGGAGTGATAAAGGGCCATTGGAGCACAGGAGTGATGGGCAGTGATAAAGGGCCATTGGAAAGGAGTGATGGGAGTGATAAGGGGCCATTGGAACACAGGAGTGATGGGAGTGATAAGGGGCTTCTGTACGCCCATGAAGAGATTCCATTAAAAATCAGCCGTTTCCAGCTGGATTTCTGATCCATTTCATGTTTTGTAAGTGACCCCAAAGTTTTGAACAGTAGTGTGCATCTTTCATTTCTTCTTTCTTTTATCGTGGTTCTTCTCTCCCATGCCTCGTGGATACGGAGAGATTTCATATTTCTTCTCTCAATGATGTTGTCCAGCTGAGAGCACCTGCAGAAACCCCTTGTTATCTGTAAAGGAAATGCATTTTACAAATTGTTATTTTCGGCATTGTGGAAACAATAAGAACGCAAACATACAAGCCCAAATAAACATAATATTACACTTCATATCGTAGGCGAACATACGTCTTTCCTCCTCCTTTTTATTATACCTTCCTTTTGCTTATATGATTACACAGCCTCGGGTTTACGGATAGTATATATATATATATATATATTATACACATATATATATATATACATATATATATACACCATGTAACACAGACACTCTTTCTCGCTGTGAACAAACGCTTCCCCATTTTCCCTGAAACCACTTGGCTGGCATTTAAAGGGAAGCATTTCTTTTTTTTGTGTTGTATTATTATTTTGTTGTATTTTGATGTATTATTAAGTATGTGATCAGATAAAAGTCAGATCTAGCCAAAAAATAGCTTGTGATAGAACTGCCACTCCCATGATCCCCAGTAACCCGGAGTTATGCTCCTCTCCTTCCAGGATGTCTGCTGGCCATCATTTATTTATCTTTGTATAGATTTTTCACCTTTTATATTTCTTGGGTTATTTAAAAGCCATTTTCTTGCCTTAATAAAATCTCCACATAAGGACGCTTTTGTTTTTGCCATTTTACACTGAAATCAGTCAAGAGAATCTCTTATTGCACTTTGGGATTTATGTTATCCGTACCTCCCAAGGCTTTGAAATGGGCAAAGAGAGACTACGGTGTTAGCGTGATTGGCTAGTGGCACGGTTATTGTATCGGGGGTTCCACCAATACTTTTTATGTGACATTGATTATTAGTAATTATGTAATAACTTTGGCGCTGCCTTAGGCCTAACCCACGGCAGGGCCACCAGCCGCCCCCTCCGCGCCATTGTTCTTCCCGCTGAGAAACAGGATATGATGTCATATGTCAGTGTCGGGGGGGCTGTTTGGGGAGGTCGGCGATCTTCCTCATTGCCCAAACAGATTGTGAGGGACAGGAACAGAGGAGGATTTGGGTTAAAAAGAGGGATACTGTTTGTTGTCATGGAAACTGCACCGCTTTTTGTACAAAGCCCTCACGATGCATTGCTCCTAGCTTGCTGAATTCTATCCCCTTTCTGCTAATCAGGAGCCAGCCTTCACTTTTAGGATATTTAGGGGATTACACGGATCAAAGCGTTTTTACGAGACGTTTTAATTAAATGAAAATGGAGCAATAGAAAATCGCATTGCGTGCCGCAGATGAACTGGGCCATATTTGTAATGGGGCTATATATGCCTAATGCGAAGCAGTTGCCGTAGAAACCAACAGAACATCCCTGCTGATTGATTGACTTTCAACATTTTGCTGTAGGGCACAGTAGACGCCATCCTTGGTGAAGAACCCAAAAGGCTTCAAGTAAGAAAGGCATCACTTTGGTAAAACGAAATTAAATTCTGGATGCCCATGAGGACCAAACGTATTCCGGTTCCTGCTTATTAATGCGTTTACGTATGTGTATAGTGGCTATATTTCAGGCATTTTTTTAACCCCTTAAGGACAATGGGCGGTCCCTAAACCCATTGAAAACAATGCATTTTGAGCCTGTACATGTACGGCCTTTGTCACTAAGGGGTCAAGAACCCAAAGTAATCCTCTAAAAAGACTCTGGTTGTTTAGAAATAACAGGAAAATCTGAACGTCTTAAATATCTCTTTCCCTTAAATAATAATTTCGCCTTTTAGTCCGGGGCTGACTCCTATTAAATGTGTGCATGTAAAGGAACGGGGGGGGGGGGGCAACCTCTTTTTGTGACTATGGAGTAACGAACAGAAATTAAAACCGAGGGCGCCATTCACTAAATCTCCAACGGCTTCTACTATAGCTGCTATATTTGGCCGTTAAAATTAATCACCGTACTCCGAATTCAGCAGCCGCCGGTTTCGTGAAACGCTGCTGCCAATCAGAGTCAGTTCAATAGCCAGGGCCATTGAGATCTTTCGCTAATGAAACGCGCGACGTTCTTCCACCAAGCTTTTTAATCAGCTAGAAATTGTGCCTGAGAAGCGCAATTTCTTTCAATGGAAAGACATTTCTGTAAGTTATCAGACACAAAGCTCTTTGTCAAATTACCTTCTGAATTCAAAGGAGTTCCACCAAAAAAAAAGTAACATTTCTCAGTTAATTCTTTCTCAAAGAGGAAAAAAAACAGCAGCCAAATTCTTTTCAGAACTATTCTGGTGAAATTTACACTCAACGCGAGGGCAGATCCACAGCCTCACCCCGGGAGCGGCACTCACACACACATAGATGCTCTCACACACCCAGACACTCACACTAACACACTAAAGGCACTCACGCTAACACAGTTACACATCCAGACACTCACGCCAACACACAACATTCAGACTAACACAGTTACACACCCAGACACACACACATCCAGACACTCACACTAACACACATAAACAATCACACCAACACACATAAACAATCACACCAACACACATAAACAATCACACTAACACACATGCACAGAGACGCTCACACTAACACACTCCCAGACACACAAACTAGCATAAGCAGACATTTGCACACAATAGCATACCCACGCACATAAACACTAACATACCAGACACATACATACACACTAACATACCCACGCACATACACACTAACATACCCACACACATACACACTAACATACCCACACACATACACACTAACATACCAGACACATACATACACACTAACATACACGCTAACATACCCACGCACATACACACTAACATACCCACGCACATACACGCTAACATACCCACACACACACACACACTAACATACCCACGCACATACACGCTAACATACACACACACTAACATACCCAGACACACATATTTACACCACATTTTATATTTACACCGATATTGGCACAGCTTCCATAGTAAATGGGCTGGTTGGGAAGATCAGAGATCCCACTTATAACCGATCTATTGAGCCGCGACACCGCAGAGGGGCCGATCTCCTTCCCCGGAGCTCCTGGCTTAGCCCAGAATACGTTGTTGGCTGCCGCATTTTGTGAGGAGCTGCGTGCTCCTTGTGAATTCACAGTGGGCTGAAGTTCATCCACCTCTTTATACCTAGCGGGTGAATTCTTCCCCATCACCACCTATTTAGAAATAGAAATCACATCGCAGAGTCTATGATTTTTTTTTTGCTTCAAAGGCACATTGAGGGTGGATACAGGTGCAATATTATGTATAATGGAGAATAATAAAAATGGGAAAGTGTCTGATAACCGCTCCAGATGTCACCGCCAGATAAAATCCTTTGTCAACTACTGCACATCTTTTGTCGTGTAGTTCTTCCGATAAGTGTGTGGGCCACGGTACATCTGGAGGACAAAAGACCACTGGAAATGTGGCTTGCAAAGCATAAAAGAAGCATTGAGCGTGGATTCCATAGCAACATTGTTTCGAGATGTTTCTGTGAAGTTCGCAATGAAGACACCAGCCAGTCATTCTTTAACGATTTGGGTACCAGAACGTGTCTCGGGAGATTTTTACAAGAATGACTTCACTTTGGACCATCGTAGGCTTGGCTTCATCTGTGATGTGCGTCTGCTGCAACCCTTGCCAGGTGACCAGCCTGGAAGGCAGCATCGTATTCCCCCGGTGTTCACAGTCCAGCCCTGAAGTAAGCAATGAAGCGTTGCGGACCCCAAAAGAGTTATTAAAAACCCCGGTGGCAATTGTCACAAGATGCTGGGAGCTTGGGAAGGCATTGTGACCTGGGTCTACTTAACGTCAACCACAGAGTTTAGTTCCCTTGGAAACTGTTGGACAAAATACTCCCAATCAGACACATTGGAGAAATCATATCGTAATTATACTCCTTAATGAACATATCTTTGGTGGGCTTCCGGTTTGCCAACAGGTAATTTGTTGGGATCTCAAAAGAAAATCATCCCAAGTACACTTGAGTCTTCATTCCCAGAGCATTTATCAAATAGATTAAACTGTTAGTGTGATGTCATACCACTGTCCACATATTGTGTGCATAGCCACACATGATGTCATACGTGTTCAGGTGTGTCAGCTAAGGACATTTTAAAGTAAATGGCTTATAGATACATTGTGTTGTTATTAAAACTTATCTAAAGAGTTATTTATGGTAAGGGTTTGATTAACGTTTTTAAAAACACTTTTATCTCCGGAACATTATTTGTCATTTGCCTTTTATATCTCTAGACGTCCCTTTTCCAGATCTTTTGCTAACCTGTACCGTACATATCACGTTTGATTATATTGGTTATAATCTATAATATGGAGTGACTTTTTGCTAGTATTTATGTCAAAGGCGATCGATTTTGAATTCTGTGGCTGTCGAAATTTCCAGCTTAATTTATTGATTTTTCAGTCTATAGTCCATGAAGAAGTTCAACTTCGCCATCTAATGCAGCTGAAACAATGGACCACAATTTCATTAGAAGCTTTCACCTCTCAGCTATGGACTCTCCAGGAGTCTCAGTGGCTGGCTGCTATAGCGGGGTCCGGGAATAAGGTCACGTTCCAGATTATCCCCGATAGAAAACAGATCAATCACATTTTTTTTTTTTTTCTCTTTTCATTGACGTATTCATGTAAAAAAATGTAAAAAAAAAAAAGTCCTCGTTTATTTTCCCTGGCGCTGTACGTGGGAGATGCCATCTTGCTGCGCCATCATATTTGAAATAGCTGCCTTGAGCTAAGATATTTGTGATAATAGCTTTACAGAGGAACTTGATTTCGTTTATTCCAAGACAGAACGTATATAGCATGTACATGGCTGACTACAACACGTACTCTCTAACGTTTCCGAGGTCCAAACCGGCACGCGTGTTGGGGGTGTGACATGGGGGTGGAAAGGGGCTGCCCCCCCTGGTGAGTGGGCGGGAAGGAGGGCATGGCCACTCAGCCACCTTATGGGAATAGGCACCTTGCGACGCTAGGTTGGAAAGATGGAAGCTGAGATGGAGATCTGTGTTCCATTGATTTATTTTTTTGCCTCCCTGGGCCAGATCAGAGGATCTCCCCAACAGGGCCTGCCCAAGACTTAATGCTGCCTGGGGCGAAGTTTAAAATGCCGCCACCCCCCTCGCCGACCCCGGCCCCCCCGGTACTTACCTTTAAATTGCCCCAGTCAGCTCCATTGTAGGGCCGGCCCTGCTCCCCAACGAGCACATGCTCCATATTGCCTGCAAAAGCAGCACAGTGGGGCAGCTACCAGTGACAGCACCCAAAATCAGGACTGTCCCTCAAAAACAGGATTTTTGGGAGGTGTGCTTTAGAGAGGGACTGTAGCATCCAGAAGACTTCTTGCCTTGGATGACCATAGAATTCCAAGGCAGTCTTTGCTAGAGGATTGTGGGAAATTAAGGAGAATTTGCATGAAATGCCTTGGCTATTTCACTTCAAAGGAACCATTAAATTCATTAAATTTAACCACACAGCGGGGCCAAAGGAGCAGCTTCCCCGGTACCCGGCTATCCTTAGGGGCCCGCTACTGCCGTCCCTGTCGGCTCTTGCCCTTTACAAATGGCCATGGTTAGCGGGGGCCATGTTGGTCAGCGTACATGGATACAAAATGATTTCTGCCATGAAGCATTGACAGTCTGCACGCCTTTCCCTTCCCTAATAGCCTTTGCTTTAATTGATGCATTTACTTTAATTGGTACCATCCTTGGCTATTGTTGCCATAGCAACATGCTGTTAAGTCTTTCAAGTTACGCTTTGGCATAATAGATATAGTTTGTCCCGTGTATCGGCTGTGTTAGGCCGGGCAAAACTCCAGGAAAGAGAAAAGACTTGTGCGGTGAAGAATGAGTCTCCGGCGCGCGTAATATTTTGGGATGTATTCCGCTAATCGGTATAGCGTTACGCGCGCGCTGATGCAGGCAACATATGTCCTGCTGTGTAGCATATGTATAAACATATAACAAAAACACACTCTGCTGATTATTCGGTTTCATCTACCAAAATTATCTCGTCGGCAGATGCTTGACGAACGTCTATTATTAATAAGTCCGAACATTTGGCCATTATTCTAGTGCAAAGTGGTGTTATCTCTATAACTAACAGGAATGTTTATATTCATTGGACCATATCCTTGGTTGCTATAGCGATAAGATCACCTTTCAAACTGTACTAGAATCCCCTTAAGGTTTCCAGATTATGCATGGAGATGGTTCTATGGCTGGTATCTGTTGGGCCTGCCATTTTTAAGATCTGTTTTTAAGGACTATTGCACCCAGTGACGCGCTTATCTTGAGTACTGCCCTCCATTGCCGATGTCCTCACTGCAGAGCGCCAGGATATGACATCATATCTGATAATTCCTCATCATACCTGGGAAATCTCAGGATTTGACCCAGAGTCTCAGGGTTTCTGACCCAGAGTCTCAGGGTTTCTGACCCAGAGTCTCAGGGTTTTTGACCCAATCTCAACTTGAAGGGTCAGATTCTCAGGATCACACAGTCTGGAGCTGACCTCCTATTCTACACAGCCGTGATCGTATATAAGACTCCCTGTTGGGGCTTTTGCTGCCAGTATGGTGAATATCCCCGATTCAATGTGGTCGAAGTGTATCTTTCTATAATAACAAGTCAGGTGGCAGAGCCGTTTGGGTAACACATTTGGCGAGTCACTACATAGAATCTTCACGGTGGGCTATTAAAGGGTTAAAGTTAATATTCCAAGCGTTTTGGGCTCAGGTCATTCCCAGGTATGCGTATCAGAGGTGCACCTTTGATACCTGGTACAGCCTCCGTAACGTAAATGGGCCGGTTGGGGCAGAGATCTCCCTTGGAACCAACCCATTGAGCAGCGGCACTCCGAGGGGGGGTGCTGATTGCCTGAGCGGGTGATCTGCCCTGCGGTTTTACCCCCTCTACCTGCCCCTAAACCTACTCCTCCAAATACATCCCCTGGAATCTGCATAACATATAAAATCTATCATTACGCCAATGGAGCGGCAGAGCCTTGTTCTAAAGGACAAAGGGGAGATAGAGAAACCGTAAGTCTACCCTGCGCTGCACTGGATGCTGGGTAATTCTAAGCAGCTTGCGAGACGGCATCTCAAACCCCGACAGTGTTACAGAGGGATCGTATTAGACTTTGGCAGGATAGCGGAGCTCGGCAGCTGGATGAAGTTCTTCCTCGCCCTGTGGCATAAACATCATACACGGCTCCCTTCGGATCTGCGCATGGTGGAAGCGTCTGCAAGGTTTTTTTGGTTTTTTTTTGTCTCCTTCTCAGAGTTCTGTATTTTTAATGTCTTTATTTCGTGGCAGGAGTTAATTATTCATAATTAACAAGAAGTAATAATATTATTATGCTTTGAAGGAAGGCCTGCGCCGAATCGGGATTGCGGTGCAGGGGAATCTATTTCTGATGGTTTCCATGGTTACGGAAGATTTGTTTACACAGGATTCCATCACTCGGGTGCGGGAATGTTGTGCGCTTGACACGGGCTATATTTAGTTGAGAATCTGGCTCTCTTCTGGAAGGAATTACCCGGGTATATTAAATATTTCGTTCTTGAAGTGCTAATTGATACAGCGGCTGGAATCTTAATAGGATTTAAGGGGTTTATCCGCCAAACGGTGATTTACAGGCAGATAACAATGACATGGCTTTGCTTTAATTTGGTGAATTTGTCGAATTTGTCATGAACTGACTGTACTTACCAATTTCCCAACGGCACACAGGTGCTCGTATGACATCACATGCAGAATGCGATGTCATGACCTTGTGGGGCAGTTTTTCCAAATTAGGGCCCTGTACATGCTGATACTACCAGCAAATTGGGCACACACCAATGTGGCAAGACTTTCTTAGTGAATTCAGGGCTATATGCAGCTATGGCCAAGTTACCTCTGCATGCGGTGAGATTTCTCCACCTTCTTGTGCTAAATTAATTAAATAAACCACTTAATGCCTTAAACGCAGTATACATTTTCTTATTAAGTCTTTATCAGTTTTCTTCTGGAAGAGTAAAATCACCCTGTGTGCAAACATAGCAAAAAAGTAAAATAATTCACTTTTTTATGCAACCCCCCCCCCAAGATATTACATGTTTCAAGCTTAGCCTCAATTTGATTAATCTGACCATAGGGGTAAGAATCCCGGGTTGATGTTAAAATGATGTTGACTGAACACAGTGTGAGTAATTAGCCCGCAGCTAATACGTCCTCTAATGAAGATAGTGACTCTTACATCACATAGGTGAGATTATGCGCCGTCCTGCTGCGCTAGAGTTTGGGGTTAATTGACAATCAAAAAGAACAAGAAGCTTCTCAAGTTGTTCAGCTGTCCCCTCGTAACTGCCATCCACTCTAAATGTATTAACCTGTCACCTCCTCTACAAGTGCTTGTACGCTGCCCCTTCTGATATAATTATCATTTACTTAGAAGACTACAGACAGCGAGGTTGGTTTCAGATGTTTGGTTCCATATGTAAACTATTTCTAGAATATAGAATTCTTTTTGACTGTTCTTTGGAAAGGTTCCGTCCAGTACATCGCCAGATATTTTACGGGGCCACCACCCCATTCATGTTTGCCGACCTACCGTAGACATTTAGAAGCACGTCGTCATTTAGGACCATGAAGTCTTTAATGGAAGGTGATGACTCTCGTTGAGCCAACACATGGAAAGATGTAGGATCTTCCAAGATTTGGGGACCCCACTTCTTCAGAGGCCCCAAAAGCTTGTCCCAAAAGAGCTACATGTTTTTTTTCAATGTTGAACCAATAGAATGTTTTTTGGCTTTAACGGAAGACTCCATCTTTGTTTGGGACCAGAATCTATCTATGTTGTCTCTCTAGTGTCTTAAATCTTTAGGTAGATGTTGAATGTGAACTGTAAGATCTCACCTTGAGTTTAAAATTAGTTTATGAGAATAATAATAATGAAAAACAAGTTTTTTTGCATACAAATAAAACCAACTAACAGAACAACCAACTAACAGAACGATAGCACGCTATTTGGGACAATTAGCTGTGTGGACCAAACTGGCATAGGTGGCCACTTATGACTTATGATTAGCCCATTAAGGGTTATTTATACTGAGGAATTCTGGTGCAATATTTTAAATGTGGTCTTATCGCCATAGCAACAAATTGAATTTTCCTGCCTATCGGCTTGGATCAGACCACTTCTAAAACGTTGTTCCAGGAATTCCCCCCATTGTTTCCCCAAGTTTACAGAATAAACGCCCTTCCGAGGAGCTTTCATATCTTCATTTCTTTCTTTCATATTTGTTTCTTTTGATCATTATCCAACCGGAGACTTGTTCTTTGGCAGAAAAGTGGTTAATGCCCCAAGGATTCCAAGGATACACCATTTTTGAGGACTATTCCCCACAAGCACACTATTTTAGCATCTGCACCCCCTCTCCTCCAGAGCCCAATAAACACCAAAAACAAATTGCATGCCCTTCCCAGCATGCGCAGCTGCCTGCTCTGAGGAGCTCTCGAAAAAACCTTCACACTGCATTTTATGAATCGGTTGCCGTGTGTTTGGTTTAATCACCTGCGTCATGGTAATCTCTGCGCAGAACTTACAGCCTGCAGAGAATGGACTTCATCAAGTTCGTCTAGCGCACATTAAAGTGAATTGAAGGCACCTTTTGTTAATTAGCTTCACTTGTGTGAAGTGTTAACCTTCCCATCATCAAACCCAACTGCAGAGGGAATCAGGCAGGGAAATAAAAGAAATTAGCAATTTCATGTTCCATCTGTGAGTATTTGAGTTTCATTGACTTGGGTTCCACCATGCCGGTAATAGCAAGGAGAAGACCCGGTGCTTACCCCTCCTCGTTCAAGTTCTGTAATTATTCCTTAAAGGGGAACCTTCAACGCGTGTAACGTTATTTACTGAGCCCACCTATAGATTGTGCCTTTAAGCTTTCAATCAGTCGCATTGTTTTGGAGATACTTGGTATAAAATAAGAGGCTGCTTCGTTTTGAAGAAGCCGGGATCTGTGGCATAACCATCATACCATCTAATTTCCCGTTCTTTCGTCCTCTCGCTTCCCCAGAATTCACCATATAAAAGCCACATCAACCAAAACAAAGCGGGTGGCTTGATGGAGAGGAATAATCATATCTGGGAAATTTTGACCTGGAGTCTTTGGATGAAGCCTGGATTCCCTGGGTCTCCGGGTCGGTTTCTTCATTTTCAGGGTAGGGGCGTGGTGTTTGGCCACACCTACTCCCCGCCCAAGTACTGCCTACTCCATGCCCACTACTGCCCACTTCCTGCATACTTTTGCCCATTAAAGGTTAAATTGCACAAGCCCCACCCCAGCATGCATATAACCCCACCCTATGTGCATATAGTCCCACCCCTGCCTAGTAGTAACTTATACTGTGTACATATATATATATATATATACCATAAGCTTTAACAAAGGCCCTTGTAAGGGGTAGGGGGTCATCAGGTCCTAGGGAGCCCACCAGATGTTCTTAGTGCACAAGTGGACTGTTTGATGTTGGCACCAATGACTTTTTAGATCATTCATTTTGGGACTAATTGGCACACCATTCATACCCAAAGCAGGATACATTCATAAAGGTGGGGGGCCACAATGCAGTTTAGAGAAAAGAGGTCCCCATATTTCCATGTTGTAATAAGTTGAATTTATAAATAAAATCCAGGGATGTTTTTCTACGAGCAAATAATTCTGGTTTGGCTTCACATGTGGACATCGACACATCACGGGATCTGGTTCTCCGCGTCACTTTCCTCTTTCTCCTACTCAACTATACTTAGTCTAATATATCACTAATACATTATGTAAGGGTAATAAGAAATTACATTTTACTAATTGGCATTTTATCGTGCCATCCGCTATTAAAAACACAAATCTATAGCACATAAACAATAACAAAGAAACTAAATATAATAAAAAATACACTATACCTTATACAGATACAGGTAGGCTTGACACTAAATGGTTACTTAATTTGTTTTAAAGACTTGCATAGTCTACACAAGCACGAGCAAGAATAAATTATTCTGATTATACGATAGTCCTCTCTCCAAGGTAATGAGCTATGTTCTGGCCACCTGTAAATCGTTGATTGCCCAGAAATCCTGGTGATTATTTTAAGGTTTCTGCAACTCAAACAAACATTAATTATGCTCCCCCTTCATGTCTTCCCCTCTACAATCATATCTGAACCAATTACTCTTTAAAGCGTGGCAGAATTAATTTCCACCTGCAGTGTACTTGCTCCTGTTAGCTCATAATGATGGCATCATTAAAGCTCCCTTAAATAAATCACCCATTTATAATTGTCTTCTGGGCCGTGTTGTTGTTCTTTCCCCACTTGAAATCTGTAGACCTATATATTCATATAATAATCATTTGTTGGACGGCGAAGGTGGAAACTGGTTCTAAACCTGCCAAAAGATTGTTTGCAGAGGTACTTGTCATCGTCGATGAATGGTCACTCTGGTCCTTTTGTTTATTGGCTTTTATGCTTGGTGATGTCTGCAAACCTCGTGGTCCTTCTGAAAAGATCACACGATTAAATGCCTCATGCATTTTGACCACTAATTAAAGAACGGTCACATCTGGGATACAACCATAATTGAATCCAACACGGAAACCACCCACTAGTTGGGTTATTACTTTTACTTTTCCATTTCTAAGATACTTAAGATGCTTTATTGGAACCCAACTGCCACCCAAGATGGAATACTCTTCGTAGATTCCGCTGCGATGTCTATGATCATGTAACTCAGTTAAAAAATGTGCAGGAGATGAAGTGAAAAGCGAATGAATGAAAATCAGGAATCGGGTCCAGAAAAAAGTAAGAGATAGAAGTCTTAATCGTTTGGTGGGAACTCTCTGCGTTTCTCTCTGAGCTTATGTGATTTAATCCGAGGCCAGAGGTGTGGTGCTTTACCATTGTCAAGTGAAGAAGAGGTGAAGGTGACTTGTGCCATTAAGCTACAGGCAATCACCAGGCCACCAATATTCTTCTTCTTGGGCCACACATACTTGAGGCATACGTGGCCCCTCCCCCCCCGGCCAAAAGACCAGTGGAGGGCCAGTCATCTTGGTCCCCTTCCAAGAAGGGAACCACTGAGTCTTCAGGGTGACGTAGTAGCCAAAAAGCCAACCAACTTCTCTGCGCTGGCCCAACCCATAGTTATGATTAATACCGCCCCTTAATGCAGCCACTCCCACTTCCCGCCACCTCTAAGCATCATGGGAAGGAGAACATACTGGGAATTGGCCATAGGAAGTTCCCAAGTATCAATAAAGGCCATAGCACGATACCTAGCTCTTGTATAATAGGGGCGTTGTGTTTAAAGAACAATTCTGCAATCACCATGGAGACCAAATAAATATTCCTTCTGACGACTTCATACATAGCACTTTGGATGAGAATTCATACATAAAGCCGGTTAAATCTAACCAGTCTTATTCCCGTGGCCAAAAATAGATGGTTTTACAATAATGTATCATTTTCGTCCATAAGAGTAACTTTCATTCCATTGATGGATGGACAGCAGCACCTGATCTTTCTGACAGCTCTGTTGCCAATTTAATGCTCGTCTTCTTTTTACTCCTTAAGGACGTTATCTTGAAGTTTGACTTGTCCTTGTTTAATTGGACAGACTAGATGGGCTGAATGCCGACACTTTCTATGTTTCTATGTAACAAAGCTCCGCTACTTGGTTTGTCAATTACATATTCCTTTGTACTCTTCGCTTACGTCACTGACGCTGCGCCTAAGCTGACTTGTTATGCGATAGTGATGCAATAGTGATGTTTATGATGTTTTAGGATGTATTTGAGACAGATACTGTGCTGGCATTATGGCCACTTTGGTCTCTCCGGTTCCTTTTTAAGGCCGGCGGCCGCTTCGTGGCGTAAGGTCGCCGACGGCTGGATAAGCATGGTAGAATATTAGGTTTTTATGGTTCTGTAACGTGTGACCAGGCGTATCCCGGAGCTGTGTGGCCAGTGGCCCATCGGGCATTTGCCAAGTGAGCCACATCCGATCGGTCCGGGCCTGAGGATAAAAGTTACAGCCAGAAGCCAACAAGCTGGATAAGGAGAATAGCCTCCCAGCGGCGATGGTTAAGATTAATTCAGTGCAGGAATGTTAGCCTTCACGGGATAAGTGCCAGGATATCCAGAACGTAAGACGGGGACAAAGTAGGGTTTGATGGTCTTACAACAGGCAGAAAAATGGGCAGACTAGATGTGCCAGATAGATCTCGTCTGCTGTCAGATTCCGTCTCCGGGTAACAGTTCATTCCGAGAGATCAGTAGCCAGCACTGGGCTTTTGCCTTTGAGTCCTCGGATAGGAGCGCAGGTTATTATTATTGAGGAACACTTGACAGCGAGTCAACGTTTGGATTTGATTGGCTAGCGCGATTGATTTGTTTCTGTGAAATTTTTATTTCTTACTTATGTACGTCTCACTCCGAGTCACTGTGATCGCAGCTTTCTGGAAATCCCGATCGATGTAAATTAAAGATTGCGAAATTACAAGTTTAATTTCTTCACACCGAAGCTAAGCTGTATTAAAAACAGTCAAACGCGCTATTATAAAAACGCTCATTATCCTGCTTTCATTGGTAACACGTCTTCATTTTTTTCCCTCCAACGTTTCACCCTGTACTTTTGTGCAATTAGAGTAAAATTCAAACATTAGGATATTATTATTATTTATTTTTTTTGCAGATTTCATGTTTTTCTGGCCATGTTATCTTGAATTTGATCCAATAATGTCCTCCCGGATTATAATAATAATCATCATATTCTAGTGAACCAAAGAATTCTTAATGCGCATTCATACTTCCAGCCTTTGTATTGGGTCAATAAACTCAATTAATCTGACGCTGGACTATTTCCAGGAGCTGAGTAATAAAACTAATATAATAATATTCTGTTTTATGAAGTTACGAGGCGCAGGCATCGGTGTATTCTGGACCTAAGGCGACAGATCTCGAGCTGAATTACCTGTAGTCATCGTGGGCAATGGGGATTCCTAGAGCGTCAAAGCTAAACGGGTCGCTTGGGGGGGGTAGAAGGTAGGATCAGGGGTGGTGTGGCTGGGGAGCTGCCCGGCGTCAGACCAAAGCCAGCCCCCCCCCTAATAAATGAACCCCTGCTGAAAGTATGGTAAAAGCTGTAAAGTCATCGGTTCCCCTTTAATTCTACATCGTAAGCACATTTCCCTGCGGACAATCATTGTTTGTGAACCAATTATAAAATAAACTTGGCGCGTTATAAATAAATGATGAAATACAATAATAACAGTCAGGAAAGGAGTTGTTTTTTTTTTTGCTCTTGAAGGACGGAGGAAGTGTAATGTATTGGCGATATTTTAGTGTCCGTTTCCATGAGCACAAGCCTTTATGAACTTGCTATATTATTTATGGAAAAGACATTATTATATCATACAGCTCAGCTGAAAACAGGTAGAGCTTAATAACTTGCCCTAGAACAAGTCCCCGAGCATTTCAGACTTCATCCATAAAGCCAAGCTCCTCCACCTTCCGCTTCAGATACAAGCTGGTTGGAGACGGGCTGGAGACGGGCCAGCCATCCGACATATCGGACTTCAGTGGCCTTATTGGTAGAGTGGGCAGGGGATCCATTTTTTGACTTTTTGATCTTAGAGAACCCTACAAAAAATTAAATGAAGCAAATGTGTAAAAGAAGAAGCTCAACTGAGAGTCACCGAAGCCGCGGTTCCATCTACTGCTTACTTTCATGTGGTTGTACTAACTAAACACAGAATGTCATCCCTAGTACTGCTGAAAACCCAAACCCTTCCAAGAAATCATTCTCATTTCTTGCTGGGAACATTTAATTGCCGTGTGACATGAGCTGGGCATGCTTCTGAAAAGTTTCTGCCATGGTTTATTTGCTTAATATATTAGGAGGTTTATTGAATGCTTTGTCTAAGTGGAACAGCAACTTTAATAACGTTTCTGCACAATAGCATATCTCCTGTTTTGTTTTGACCACTATATTCTTGACAAATGGACCATTTAGAGAGAGACAGAGAGAGAGAAAGACAACAATGTTACTCGGAGGTATCCAGGAATGAGTGGTAGATCATTACCAACGATGCCGCCACCACCACCACCACCACCACCACCATGAGGTCCTTGAAACTCTCCGAACTATAAATCATAACACATATGCAGTTTTATGATCTACAGATTAGTGCAAAGTTGTGCTTAGTTGACATACACTCTTCACATGTAATAAATATTTAAAGACTCCTTCATGAGGGACTCAAGAAGTAGACCCAGCGTTCAGCTCCTTGTGCATCAGGCTCCAGAGTCATCAAATTTAAAGGAATGATGGCCGTTCTCCTGTCTTCCCCATCAAGGTGATCTTCGCTTTGCTCCCTCCGGGTGAAATTAAATGAAAAGGAGGTTGCGTAGCTTATGTCTTCCTAACGATGTCCTCAATTCACCAAAAAAAATATAAATACGGCGCGGCAGAATACCCAAACAGCTTGGAACATAGGATAATAACATTTATAATTCACAGAGATAATTACCCCGTTACAGAGTGAATCGTGTAGATGCGCGAGCCCTGGAAATCCTTACTGCGGAGGAGAAAGGTGATTAAAAAGGACACAATCCCAGAGACATTAGCGCTACGGGTGTGATTATTTGTAGAGAGAGAGATTTACCAGCCAATATTTCAAGTTAAGGTGAAAAAAAAAAAATACAGCAATGAACATTATGGGCTGGCGTGTTACATGAAGTCACCGGGGGCAAGAAATTAATCCGTAATATTTTATTAAAGCATATCATTGTCAACGTCAGGAGGAAAAGCAGAGTATGGCTTGGAAACGAACATCTAGCACTGAAAAGGTTAAATGCCCCTAAGGACGGCTGTCGCAAGCCATTTATTCAAGGGCAAAAAATATAGGGAAAATCAGATTCTTTTTACGACGTCTAGGTAATAAGGAGGGATAGGTTCTGACGCAGCGACACCAAAGCACCGGCGGTGTCCGCCATCTTTCTACGCGTATTTGGGGCGGAATAAGCTGCTTTAAAAAGAGAGAATCGGTGCAAATGTTTCCAAATGGCTGATATGGACGCTTTCGTGGTGGGACTCAATTCACCAATTTTTATAGAATTTTATCTAATTTTGATTGCTGTATAAGTGAGTATGGCGCTTAGAAAAATATATTTTTTTTTTACACAATTTAATTTTCAAACACATTATTGTGACTTTTAAGACTGTAGAACCCTCTGATACCCTCATACTCAGCAAACATTCTGAACTCCTAGAAAAGAGGGAGATCAGTGGGGAGGAAAAAGGGAACGCACAGGAGGGACGTTCATTTCAAAGGAGGAGAAAGGTTAGAACAATATATAAAAATATATAAAACTAGTGGGTCAGGCTTAAATGTGACGTAAGGATGTTTTTTTTGCTGTATTGAGAGGTTGGTATGGCTATGCTTTGATATCAAAATATAATTATTATTATTGTTATTATTATTAAAATAATAACCACACAGCTGATGGTTTCTGGTGCTGGTTCGAGCGATGGGTTTATCTGGGATGTGACAATTCTCCTTTAAAGATCATGTAAAATTATCAGGTTACATTTTAGTTACATTTCACCAAAAGATGACATCGTATATGACTGCAATATAAGGATTTTTGCCAAACAGAAAGGAAACGTTTGATGCTGTTTAGAAATAAACCAATAAATACATATATTTATTGCACTGCGGTGTTGCTATAATTCTGGAGAAAGACCATTGTGACCGCATTCAGTGTACAGCTAATTACACGGGAATAGCTGGGGGAAAAAAAAAAAGTTCATTTAAAAAAAAATTGAGCAATAAAAAAAACACTGTAATTAATTTCTCAGTCCAGTGAAATTCTGCATAATTTGAGCCCTTTAATTCCCGTAGTATGAAAGTACATAAAAAAAATATAAAACATATATAATGGTATCCTGCCAAAATTGTAAGTCGTCGAAATAATACTGAGGAACGCTACATGCCGATATACGGTTAATTAGCTCCTTACGTGTTAATCGCAGAAAATCCCAAACCTCTGGCAGGAATGCGGCCCTCTAGGACCGTCTTGGACAGCTGTGGCTGACATGACCACGATCCAAGAGCAGCCAGCCGCACAGCGAGACTTTGGATGCCGTTGGACTATGAATGTTTATAAATCCGGTTAATAAGTGAAGATATTAAATATGTATACATTGTGAAGTTAATGTATCCCCTTGGGAGGATAGGGTTAATAAATCCGTTCTATATCAGGCGTTCGCTTGTGATGAAGACTCTGCGTCTTGCTGTTTATTCCAGCGCATTCACGTCAAAAGGTTCTTGGTGCGGTTTTACGGCTTCCTGTCGAGGTCTACACACTATTTTATTCAAGAGTCTTGCCCCGAGCTACGAGGCTGGAGGTTGTAGGATTTATGCAGTGTCGTAATGGCGTAATACACTATTTGGAGGAAAGTCACAGTACATTAAAATTCTAATTTCTAATGCGTTACATATATTATTAGAGCAACTTAAATCATACTTTGTCGCCACCCGGTTTCCTATACAAAGACTGAAACGATGGCTGCCGTGAAGGTTTGGTGCTTACCACCTGTACACCGGCCTACGTCGTTGGTCTGTTGGGGTGTTTGGTTTCAGCTTGTGTGTAGGTGTACAATGAGCATGTAGGACAACTACAAGTGAGGCTGCATTTCGGATTTCTTCCTGTGTCCAGGAGAAATGAGGTTGTGGATGAAAAGTTTGATTGTGGGAATCTGGTCCAAAGGTCCTTCTGAAAGCGAGATGTTGGCTGGTATCCATTCTGGAATCTGTCCTGCCATTGAGGAACGAGCAGGGTTGTTTGGCTTCTACGCACCATCCAATACCCTCCTTGGCACTCAACGGTTTTTCCTCCTAAACAGGTCTTCTGGACCACAAAGTCTACTTGTCTACAAGGAAGGACCTTCTTCTCCAAAGTGTCTGATGTCTTTTAATGATATATGCTGGTGAGAAAGTACAAGTTTGAAGTCTTTAGCTACATTCCTACCTTGTATAGGTATGGCTGCCACCTTATCTTGGGACAGCCAAACATCTGATGGGGTTGTTAGGGCTTTAAGTTAAATCCTTACCATCCTGTAGATCAAAGTGTGGTTGGTTGGCCACCGTTCCTACAGTCTGTATGATAAGTCTTGATAGGAGATATGAGCTCATGAGAGAGTCCACTTGACCTTAAATATCTGGTTGGTGGGACAAGCCGTCATAATGATGACATTCTGTGTTAATGTAAAAGGCATGCACATATTTTAATCTGTTGGCCTTTAACCAATAATCTTTATTTTGATTGAAAAAAAATCACCCAAGTGTTGAGAAGAATCAGCGGCATTTTTCCGGTCTGTCTTTGAACGTAACTTTATGTGGAGGTTGGAATGAATCATGTGTAAGGTGTGTTACCACATGTGTGGGCTGGAAGAATAGGATAATTTGGGATGATTCTGAGATGCAGAATAACTGCGATAATTACATAGGATTATGTTGAGTGAAGGTTAGAAATTAACCGGCAGAAGGGCAATATTTTAAATGTTAAATACTGCTGTTTGTGACATTTCGCAGTTGAAGACTGTTCCCTGTATTACTTATATATATATCTCCATCCACGGAATTTATTAAATGAAGAGTAATTACCTCTTATTAAGAATTTTTGGTTAATTGATATACTTTGTCTTCATTTAGCAGCTTAGGGTAAATTGACTGTTGCCGTAGTCTGTAAATCATTCTAGGAATTTTCTAATTTACATAACCAAAAATACTAAATTGTGCATCACTAGGCAAAGGCACTAGTTTTACCCTGAAATCTTGGACGTTTCGGAATCTTGCCGAATTGGCGTTTGACTAGGGCTTCCTCGTCCAATGGGAAAGAAGACTTGTTGCCCTATTGCCCTGGACAAAAGGGGAGATTACTTTATTACTCTGGCCTCTCTGTGCATTTCCGCTAAAGGGCGGAGCCATGAGGAAAGCCTCTCCCCTGTTCGGCCAATCGTGGGAGGGGGTGTGCCTGGAGGCTCCACCTTTTTTTTTGCAGAATTTCACTGGGGCTTCTATGTCCATGGAGATGTGTTTGAAGAAAGAAGACACAAGGAGCAGCAGATGAAGAAAAACGAAGACAGAAGAACAAGAAGATGCAAGAGAAGATGCAGAGACACGAAAAAAGCCAGCTGAGAAGGTAGGGAGACGTTCAGAGAGAGAGCGTAGAGAGGGTAGATTAGAGTGTGAGAAAATGTGAATAAGAGTGTGAAAGAGTGTGAGAGTGTGTGTGAGAATGAAAGAACGAAATAAATTCAAGCTTAAAATTGGAGCTCTTTACATTGTTTTCATTCGTTTTTTGAGATTCGTACGAATTGATGAAATTGGAAAATTCCGGGAAAATTTAAATTTGTACGAATCAGAATGCACAAGACTACCAGGTAATACAGACTGGGTAGTTTGTAGATTTGCTCTGTTGATCTCTCACCTTGCGACTTGGACCGGAAGCATTGAGTGTTGAGGAAGTTTCTCATACTGCGCTTTACATTAAGCTCTCCAGATGACCAAAATCCATAAGCAATCCGACCGAAAGTCCCTCTATGGGTTGCATCTTCTGATACCAGAGCTTTCATACACACATTCTCATAGAAACTATTATGTTACTGCATTCTTCTTATTATGGAACTTCACGTTTCCCTCACCTTGATCATTCCATAGTTCTTGGTGAAGGTAAAAGCTTCCCGGGTCTCAAGATGTAGGAGACCATGGAAACCTAAGTAAGAACATGATTTAATTAGTCGCTTGTACTAATACGGTGGTTTGAGCTTTGGTATGATAGTAAGAACGGGACCATTTGGGGGGGCTGGGTGTTATTAAGTTAGTGTAGAATAGCAAGGAATTGTCTTAAGACTTGGGAACCCATGAAATCTGCCCCTTCACCCTGCGATTAAAGTGAAACGCAGAAGCCCAGGGTCAAGCTGTGGCATATCCACGACGTTGGTTTAATGTCCATTGACTGGTAAAAGGCGATCTGCCGTTATAACGCACTGCAGAGTATCTTTATAAATAATTGATGATCCGAAATGTTCAAGACTGCTTCAGGAGCAAAATTCCATCCCATAAACCGTTATGGGAAGAATAGTTTCAACCCCAAGCCGTACTGTACGGAAAGATGCGATTTCGGTCGCTGAGAAGGTGGAAGGGAGCCCCCTGGTGGTAGAATCACAGACATTCGCTTTGCGAATAAAATCCTGCAGTGGTTGGTCTCTGCATTGCTGTAAAAGATGGCATCCCCCGCCCCCCCCCCCCCGTAAACATGAAACAGAAAGAAAAGAAGTAGGGAATACTGTGCTTGGAAACTGTGGCAGGACAGAAGTATTTATTCAGTAAACGGGCATGGGATGAACATATGGCTCCTGAATCTAAGACGAGACCAACGACTGATTAAACGGGCCGACCAGACGGGCCGAATGAGTCGGATCTGCCGGCAAATTCTGTTTGTTTAGGATGAGTAGATATGGGAAGTACGACAGCTCAGTAAATGTCATCCTTTTTGCAACCGAAAAATGTCAGCATGCGGGAAGAATATTCTGCAACATGCCCCTTTCTACGCAACTTTGCAGCGATGACATCAGAGTTGTTCCGTGCAAGTGACAAATGACATAACTGTAATGTACCTCCCACTATGCATTTATACAGCACACAGACATAATTCCTCACTCCAGCATACATGTTCACTGCACATTCTAGCACCTTCCTCCCTTCCCCATCACTCTCAATGCTAATTCATTGTCACCCCTGAAGATGCCTGCCTCTGCGCTGCTTGCCTGCTTGCGGTGCTGCTCTTCCAATACCTGCTTGCTGCAGTTGTGCAGTGTATTTGTCTGCTTGTTCTCACTCTTGCAGTGCACCTTTTTACATGCAGGTACACAGTTCTTTTACTAAATGCATATGTGCTGCTGCGCATTAAATGCCGCGGTTCACGTATCCATACCTCCCAAGTATACCTCTTTAAGAAGGACAGTCCCTCTTTGCATTACAAGTCCAGCTGTCCATTTCTCCTTCCCTGATGTATTTTATGAATTAAATTGTGTAAATAAAAGACATTATCATATAAATATAAATATCTATTAACTGGTTACAAAGTCACATAAAAACATCTCGGTAGAGCCCTGCCCATAGCCACACCTCTAACCACACCCCCTAATGCAAAAACAGCCCTCTTTGGTACAAATGCTTGCCGGTGATCAGCTCTCCATCCTCTCATCCTGCAGCTCTCCTCTCTGTGCGTACGTTTGTTGCCATTCATATATACAGCTATTATAATAGCGCTACAGAATCTGATGGAGCTCTGTTACTATGATGTTCATATAAATGTTCTGCTCTGCTTAGGGCCATGCCTGAATTCCGACTTCTATGCAGATTTAAATCTCTGCATCATGCGCTTTACATGCAGCTTTACAGTGCTGAACCACCTCAAAATCCAGCTCTATAGCGCCCCTCTCTATATGGAGATCTGTAACTCTGCACCGCTCCTCTGTATGGAGATCTGTAACTCTGCACCGCTCCTCTGTATGGAGATCTGTAACTCTGCACCACTCCTCTCTGTATGCAGATTTACAGTTCTGCACCACTTCTCTCTATAGGTAGATTTAGAGCTCCTTATTAATCCTCTCTGTATGCAAATGTACAGCCTTGTAGCGTGTCTCTCTATATGCAGATTTACAGCTCTAATCCCCACCCTCTTATATGTAGATTTTTAGCTCTAAACCCCACCTCCACGTATGAGTATTTAGTATTTACTGTTCTGCTCCAGGTTGTTCTGTATCCTGATTTCCCGCTATACCTGCATTTTAGTTCCATTGAACAAGAAAAAAGTGCCTGCGAGTTAACCCTTTAATAAGGTCTATGCATTAAAGAGGGGGCCGGCAGGAGAGTTTGGCAGAGACTTGTTGTTTAACCCCTCTGGATTCTCTATGCATTGTAAAAGGCCATTTATCAGCAGAAATGGCTGAGCTGCCCCGGGGGCCGTCTGCCTCTCAAGGCAGCAGATAACTCTGGCTTAACTTGCCCTCCAGGCCAGAAGCTTGCCACCATAAAGGGGCACTTGCCACCAGTTCCATTGCCAGCTGCGGTGTGTTCTGCGTATAATTGTATTTCTTCTGCCACCTTCTCTGCGATGTGAAGCGTTCTTTAGCATGCTCTTCATGCCCCACTTCTGCCCGTCATTACCCCACTGTATAGCTCAATTATATTTTAGGGGGGTTTTGTTGCCAAGCAGGTCCGCAGTCTGAACTGCCAAAAGCGAGGGTGGGATGGGACTCTATATTTTGGGGGGGGGCTTCTATTTTGTAGACCTCAGAGGAAGAGGCTCAGCCAGGAGCCCTGAATCTCTTCACACAACTGTTCTACACGTGAAATTATCCCACAGAATTTATCCGTGTGACCTCATAAAACCCATTGGCTCGGAAAATTGGAATGAAGCAATAATATGGTACTTACACAGTATCTTAAAGATTTTTTTTTATCATTGTTAACCCCATCAGTGCTATAAAGTACAGTAAAATACTACAGATAACTTCATTCAGTAATTTACGTTATAATTGGATATTAAATAGTGATTGTGTTCTAAATAGGTCTAGATAACGTACCAGGTTAGCATCCACCACTTCCCCGCGTGTACCTCAACCTTCTCCAGCTGCTAATGCATTGGAGCTGTCATTACCCTGCTTGGCTGGCTGAGAGTGCTGTGGATTATAACAGCTCGATGGCCAGCGTGTTGCCCGAAACTAAGTCTAATGCACCGGCTGTATTAATGCATCCTATATAAATATATATATATATATCATATATATTAATAATATATATATATATATTAAGTGTCCCGCTGTTTAGCAGGACAGTCCCTCTTTGGAAACCAAATCTCTCCGTCCCTTTTTCCCTCTTCAGAAGTTCAGATTTTTTTCTGAGAATGAGTGAATCAGTACAGAAACAGCATGAAATGTGTTTATAAATTATATTGTGTAAATAGAACACATTTTTCCTTTATGTTCCTTAATTAGTTAAAAAAAAGAGTTGTAGAAAATGTTTTCGTAACTCCCTGCCATACCTCCAACCACCAAAACAATGGTGTCCCTCGTTGACCTTTGAATTGTTGAGCAACATGGCAGCTGGGGGCGCTGGAAGAAGTTCTTGTCCCGAGGACGGGGGTTGTTTTGGTCCCGAAACAATGATTAGAACACAAAAGACTAGTGTGAGCGTCACAATCACCCGTTCAACGCACTACACAGAACCCACGGAACTTCACCACCCAGCCGCCTATAAAACCGAGCTGGGGGGGGGGGCGTTGGGTTCTCTCCTATGTTTGTAAGCAAGTGTGTGCAGGAGGGCGAGTCCTGAGACGAAGGAGCGAGACACGTTAATCATTTATTTAGAAACTGGCATAGAACTAGTGAGGATACGCTCTGATTTAACACTCCATGAAAGGTTAAGTGTGTGCTGCGTAAGCAAATTCTCCGAATTACAGAATAGTCCGCGGCAGCCGCTACGCAGGCACTGCAGTCAGAAGAAAAAGGAAGGCATTGCTGGCCGGTAGAGGCTTCTCGTCGCATCATTTTTATTATTATTATTTATGTTGGGGTGACGTGTTTCTCAAAGCTATACCGCACAGATAAGAAGATCCTTGCTCGAAAGAGCTTACAATCTAAAAGAAGCAACTGCTAATGATGATTCTTTTGTTCTTGCGTCCCTGCTTAATCTGTGGGGGGGGCTTCCAAAAATATTTTGGGCTTCTGAATATGAAAGTTCTTAATACAGCAAGCTGTCCGCTGTCACCTCCAAGCCGATAGTCACAGTTTGTCCTGTTTTCTATAGCCTCGGAGATGACTTTATGATTCGATTCCCGGTGCGGGCAGCTTGTTATCTCAGTGGACTCCCACCACCGAAATGCTTGCGCTTCTGTAGTTATTACTGGGAATTGCCTCTCCTCCTGTGCTCTCTGCACATTCAAGAAACAATTCTGTTGATTTACCAGTGAGATTCACTCCGGGAGACAATTTATTCCTGTTAGTTATGACAGCGTGGTCGCCAATCACAGTTGTCCTGTCGTGGTCGACCTGGACCTTCTTGACAAAGATCATTTAATGTTTTCCCTCTTCATGTACATGAAATACTCGTGAACAAAATGAAGCGTCTTGTACGGTGAGGAAGTAACTATAATGCGTGCTAGGATTATTTTATTTTCTGCTGTTAAGCGTCGCTGTTTGGAGGTAACTCCACCGATATCCAGCTGGTGGCACTACGAGATTAAACGAAGCCACCGCTCCATTTCCACCCCGTAACCATTATATCTATCTGTATCGGAACTCAACAGATGCCAAGTAACTGTAGGAGAAATATTATTATACCGATTTCACATTTACTTTACGGTTACACTCGCTAGGAACGTCTAGATCCTGTCCCACCACGGTCCTCCTAAACCTCAGACACGAGAAGCGTTATCCAACAGAACCAAAAACCAACAAGTCTTGATGGCCATCTCTTTTTCTCCAGTTTATCTTTTGCTACATTCGTTTCTACATCCATCATTTTGCTATCATTGCGTCATCAGACCTGGTGGCATCTCTTTATCCCAACGTCAAGGCCACCTCTTTTATTAAATCCCATTATAAGAGCCGGGGTCGCTGATAATGTGGGTGAGATGTTGGGTTTATTCAAGAAGCAATGAAGAACTCCAAAGGTCCTGAGAATGGGTGGAACAGGTCAGTTGATGGACCACCACCTTCTCCTGCAAAGAGGGTGGTGGTCCATCAACTTGGGCTGGGGGCATATCCAGGGATCTGTATACTTTTCCCTAGCAGGGCAAATAAAAAAATGCTATTTTATGAAATAATTTTTTACATTTTTTTCACTAAATATTTGTTTAGTTATATAAAAATAATAATAAAATTGTATAACTCATGGGAACATGACCATACTCATACTCACAAAATATAATAAACAAGAACGAAAAAAGTAATTATTTTACATACAGGATGTCCTGGTATTTTGTTTTGTTTTGACAGAATACAGATTTATTATTTTATGATTACACTTTGGTTTTTTTTTTTAAAAAAAAATGTATTTATTTAAAAAGCAAGTTTACCTAATACGACAACCTTCCCAACAATATCCATTTCATCCCCCAGAAAATTCCGGCCTAGCACGGAAAAAAAAAAATATAAAATCAAAAATTTTATTTTTTTTTTTATCAGATTAGTGCTACTGGAAATGAAATTTAGTGACAGCAATACATAAATAAATGCGGAGCCGAATGCTCGGTGAATTGTTTTTCTAATTTTAAAGTAAACTCTAAAACTGCCGTCCCCGATTTATCAAACGCCGTGTGAGAAGAAGTCTCCAGTGAAGAACGGCAATTCCCCAAATCCTGTTTTTATGAAGCCAATTTATCAAAATGTCTAGAAAATATCTTTCTGCTTAAATATAGACTCTGTGGGAATAACATAGATTTGTTTTTTTTTTTCTTTCTTCAATTTTTATTTTGCATCGACTCGCTCAGGATCATCATTTCCTGGCAATTTGTGGCTAACTGGGGGAGGGGTGGGGGAAATTAAATAAAAAAAAATGGTAATGATGTGTGGATTTTTATATAGACGCTGATAATTTTGTGACTTTTATACATATATTCCGGGTTGTATGTATTATTATAATCTGTCCACGTGTTATACCGTAGCCGCGCACGTTCTTATTATATGCGCGCATTCTAGAATGCGCTAACAATTAACTGGCTCTATCTCTCTTCTTCAGTCCTCGTGTGAACTTGGTCCGCTTCTCGTCTGGTTCTAATCAGCACTGAGGACGTCAGCATCATTTCTGGAAGACTGAGCTCAGGAAATACTGCCTCGTTCTCCGATATTTCTCCGCGAAGTAAGTAGGTTTGGCTTCAGCGCATTTCAGAGAGTGCGGCGCTGCCCGCCGCGTGGATCTGTGCCGCAGCCCGGTGCCATTTATCACCGGGAAGAGATGCTTTGGGGATGAATGTTAGAAATTCCTTTCCAGCCTCTCATCACATTGGGACGTTTGCGCCATCTTGGCTGCCGTACACTCTGGGACTTGATCCATGCGCAGAGGCTGCGGGGCTGCATTTTTTTTTTAGTACAAGAAGGGCACATTTTGCCCCCCTGAGGAGGCATTTGAAAATTAAAGCGGATCTGTCGCCCTTTTTTGTAGAATTACATTCTTTTACATTATGTTTTAGGCATATCATGTTCAAAATAACGGGCCAATTTACTTTGAGAAAGGTGAAGATTGTGGCAGAAGGTGGCAGAACTAGCATTATTTAATCTATTTCTTGTACTGATTTATTCTGCCTTCTCCTCACTCCCTCTCAACAGTCAGCAAAGTAATCTAATATATATATATATATATAGTATATATACCGGTATATACATATATATATATTTATATATTCATACCTGGGAACTCTCTGGGTTTGACCCGGAGTCTCTGGGTGAAGTCCTGCTTCCCCGGGTCCTCGGGTCGGATGATTATATTTTGTAAACCGCATTACAAAGGTTTACTCGGTGTACAGAAACAGTAAGCGTGAGTGTTTGAGTGAAGTGACAGATCTGCTTTAAATTGCAAATGTATGGCTTCCAAAGTGACAGATCTACTCAACTAAAATTGAAGATCCAAACTGTGTTGTATGAAAACAGCTGCGGAAACACAAGCGCAACTGCCAACAGCGAGGTACGAAACGCCAGACTGTTTTAATAACATTAAAGTAAGCAGTCTCAAAAAGCACGTCACAAAATATCACCAGAACTGAGACAGCACATCCAGAGCCAAATGCGTTCGAGCGCCTTCCAAATCCAGTCTCGTTAATGCGCAGTCATCGCAATCCGTCTGATGGAGAGTCAGGCGTCGCATGCGCTTTGAGATGAGGATATGGGGGTGCGATAAGGATCTTATTCTGTCTCTGTTATGTATATATCGCCTTAACGGCATGGCACCCGCTGTAAGGGAACAACGTACCTTTAATATTTGGACAGCATTTGATAGATTTCCCATTTATTTGCAGGAGGCTGTCGTTGGGGGGCAGGGAGAAATTACCCTCTTTGACTGCTCAGACTTAAAAATACTGCATGCAGTACCACGTGTAGCCACTAGGACGTCTTGAATAATTAGGCAACATTTTCACCCAAACTAGAGCCTTTCTGTGCTCTTTTTTTATGCACTCCCTTTCCTTATCTATCCTACATGCTCTGCATCACTTTATTATTGGGCTATTAGCTCGGTTTGTCACCCAGGGTACACGGTACCAGCCATCCCCTGGTTATGTATATAGACGCGTCTTATTCCTATCACTTGCGTCACTTTAGGGCGCTAAATAAATAAACAATAAATAAATAAACAAACCTCCAGAGCCAACATTCTTATCTTTTCTTAGCTCTGATCTCTTGTTTTTCTCCTATGCAACATTTCAATATATATATATATACCGTGTATATATATATATACTATATATATATATACACGCCTTCCACTAATAGTCACGAGCGATGAGGACCAAAAAAGGATGCCTGAGCGTGATGAAATTTGTAGACCACAGCGGCCCGGAGTGACAGACGCTGACTATCCTTGTCTGTCTAATAAACTCCCCCAGCGGGTATTTTGTCTCTAGAAATCTCATATCGCCGGTTTATCTGATTCACCACTAGGGGGCGATATTGTTCTATAACCTCTCACTAGGCTGTTATTGAATCTTCAAATGCCTTCCTCCCATAAATTCCCTATTGGGATGCTCATTACCGGCTGGAAGTGCCTCCTATCACACTTTACAGCAGTTCAAACTCCGGTCTATCTCCTTTCTATATCTGTGGTGTTAAGTACACATGAGAGGGCAAGGGGGAAAAAAAAGAAACCAATTTAATGCTGTATACCGGTGTATCTCTGATCCCCAAACCCAACCATTACTCAATTTCCAAAGTGGCTGCCTCCTTCCCTTTATCTTTGAGCTCCCAGTATCATTGTATTGTATATTCTCTGTCCACTCAAGCCACTTGAAGGGTTAAATAGCTTTTTGATCATTGATTTAAAGCAGAGATTAAATGAACAGGGTTTTTTTTTTAGTTTTTTTTGCTTTTTAAATAACGGTGAGCAGACCCTGCAATTTAACCATGCTTGCTTATTAAAAATGCATAGTGCGGGTCAGCAGTGATTTTTATTAAATCCCTGCAGGATACGTTTTCCATAATGGTTAGATAGTAGATGCAGTCACCCTGTAATCTGAAAATTCAATAATAAGGTATGTAAAACATACTGAGAGAAATGCCCGGGTGTGTATATTGTATGCATATAACACAGAAACAAGAATATACAATGTTTATTCAATACATATCTCTGTAACTATCTTATTGTTATTATTGTTATTATTATGTATTGTATATGCAATTTTTTTAAAAAAAAATTATAATATAACTAATAATTTCCATAGACGATAACCTAATGTCAAAGAAACTGTGAAGTTTAATGGGATCCTTTGCCCCCCCACGCAACTTAATTTGGTTTGGCCCAGGTGCCACCACACGGTTTAGTCAATGACCAAGGATGGCGTACTTCTGCACCGCACATGATTATGGCACCTGATCGCGTATGATAATATATAACATAATGTATTGGGTGTTTTCACCTCTCTGTAAGTAATATGTAGGACTTGTAAATGGTATTTACTTGATTCAGAAGTGCGCCTCGGCACCGGGTGTTTTAGGACCCCCTTTTAGAAGGAAAATGGTTCGATCTCCTCTGCACCTTTGCAGCCAGTTCTAAGCGTAACTACTAATTGGGGGGGTTGCGCTGGGCACCCCCTTATGCATTACGTTAAGGGTGTATTGACGAGCTCTAATCTAGTACCCTCTCTGGTACCCCACGGAACCCTGTGCTGGCTCAGTTGGCAGAGCATCTTGGGAGTTGTAATCCACCGCAGCTGAAATGCTGGGGGGGGGGCGATTATCACAGGAGGAAAACCTGCCTCCTGCCATCAGCACCATGGCAGCCATCACTTTAATTCTGCCCGGTGCGACCACAAGATCGACTTCCACTCGATAGTCTCTCTTGTGGTGGCCCAGCTAACTTACCTGGCATCCTCTACAGGAAAAAAAAGGGCCACAAGGGTTAAACATTTAATGCTCCCACAGATACACTCCAAGTGTCGATTTCCTTCTTAAATTTATCCTGGAGCTTGGCCAGTGAGCTGATCCTCCCATGGGGGGGACTTGGGTTTGTGACTGTATTGATCAGATGCAGCACAAATGGGAACGTCTCTCCTCCCTTCATCCTCTCGCCAACTCTTTATTTCCCCCTTTCCTCTTATTTTCTTCTCTCTCTCTAGACGGTCTTTCCGTAGTCAGGACTCTCTGCCGAGGGTTTGTTTCTCCCGTGCCGAGTCAGTTGCGGGCTATGAAGTTTTTCCTCTCCTCTTTTACTCGTTCCCCCCCACCCCCCTCTATTTTCTCTCCTTTCCTCTTTTTCATCATCTCCCCATCTCTTTCCTCCCCTCTCGCCCTTTTTCTCTCGTCCTCTCTTATCTCTCGTGTTCTGTAGACACTTCTAATCTAGTGCTTCTCAATTGTAATGCGTAAACTGATTTGCGAAAAAGACAGAGATTTGTAAAAAAAACGAAAAAAAAAACCGCTGCTTCTGCAGATCCAAAATTTGTATTTATAACCAGGCAATTGAATTTTATCAAGTTATGTTACTCTCTGCAACCAGGCTGCAGACAGAGAGAACAAAGCTAAGATAAAAAAAATCTTTATGTGACTGCTAGACAGCCTCTTACCCGTTGTGATTCGCCCTAAAATCTATGTTTTCACGGCTGTGTGGCGCATGGGCTGGGTTCGCTGCGTATCTTAGAGATGGTTGGCTTGGATTTTTTTTTGCGCTGCTCCTTAAGGGTTAATAATAATATCATCACCCAGCTGCAGGTCTTCAAACCTCATTATGGCTGTGATTGTTGGGAGTCGTAGCGCTGATGCTTCTAAACTTTCTCCTCTGCCGTTGTAAAAGCCAAGATGATTGTATGGATTGTGCGGCGCGTTAAATGATGAAATGACGCCGTTTAGAATCATTTAATGAGATTTGCACCTAGGCCGGCTCATTCCACCCAAAAAAGACAAATGGTAGAAGCCGGGATTTTGGCGTTGATGATGATAATGTCTGTAAGGGAATGTATCTTCCCTCTCCTTGGTGTAGATTTTATCTCGTGTTCTCGGGGTGCCACTGGTGTAATGAATTGTGACTAAATCCATTCTAATAAACCGATAACAGAACACATATACCCTCTAATAAACAGATAACAGAACACATATACCCTCTAATAAAACTGATACAAGAACACATATCCCTCTAAAATAAACTGATAACAGAACACATATACCCTCTAATAAACCGATAACAGAACACATATACCCTCTAATAAACCGATAACAGAACACA